>JAQGAK010005350.1:0-10390 GCA_034696945.1 Lipothrix lubbocki | reverse complement strand
TTGCAAAACCACACGTAAATTTGCAAAACCACACGTAAATTTGCAAAACCACCAGTAAATTTGCAAAACCACACGTAAATTTGCAAAACCACCCGTAAATTTGCAAAACCACACGTAAATTTGCAAAACCACACGTAAATTTGCAAAACCACCAGTAAATTTGCAAAACCACACGTATATTTGCAAAACCACACGTAAATTTGCAAAACCACCAGTAAATTTACAAAACCACACGTAAATTTGCTGTGCTTTTTTTAAAGGAAATTGTGAGTGGAACGGGGAGATTGGTACATTTTTTAAACACGTCTCAGCTCACTATTCAAACAAATACAATGATGAATGGTGTCATTCGAAGAAAAACAATTTCAACGAGTTCATATTCATTGGTTATAATAACATTTCCTTGAATAATAAGTATTTCTATTAAATACAAAATAATTTGTACCAACCCGTGAGTGGGACGAAGTTTCAAATGACGGATTCAGTCCCACTCACGAATCCATTTGCGGTAAAAGCAATAGCGAGTATTAGTGCAATTTTCTTTTGAAAATATTTGAATTTTTTAATGAACGGAAAATAATTTACGGGTACGTCGTTTCAGTGCGTAAATTTTAATTTGGTTACAAATATTATGAAATTCTGAACTTTCATTTACAATATTATTATTGAAATATAAAAATTATTTTTTCATATATAAAACACGCGTAGTAGGACATATTATTTCTTAATTGAAATCATTATTCGATTTCAAAAATCATTGGAAAACATTTTGTTCTAATTTTGTTTTAAATTTTACAAAACATTTTGCTTTAAATTTTACAAAACATTTTGTTTTTTTTACAAAAAATTTTGTTTTAAATTTTACAAAAGATTTTGTTTTAAATTTTACCAAATATTTTCTAAAAGTAACTGAAAATGGCGTCTTAAATTTTATCAAGAATGTTGTGCAATGTTCGGTGCAAAAATATACAATATTTTTGTATTTAAATCAATAACTTCCAAAAATAAATATTTGGCTGTAAATGAACGGATTCTATCACCAATGATTCGTAAATTCAAAGAAATGGAATCAACGTTTTGTTTATATATCCGAAAAATAAAAACTTTTAAAATTAATTTTACGATTTTCTATTAATTTTTGGATAACTTCGAATATAAGAACAAACGCTTAAATAAAAGGATTTAAATATTGGAAAAATCCTGATAATAAATAAATAAAAATTTAGCGAATTATTCGTTTTTGCCACAAGTCTACACACAATTTAGCAAATTTTAAGCCAAATGCCAAAATTACTTTTAGAAAAAGTTTTAGCGTCCGTGTAAACAAATTTTGTTAAACCGCACGCTGTGTCTGCTGCACAACCGGATAAATTTGCTTCAAATTCAAAAACATGTCGAAGAAATTGACGGGCATGCGCGATACTGAAGAAAACAGACTTATAAGGTGAAAATAAATTGTTTGAGCAAATTTTCCACCACATCACAAAATTGGAACAATGCGATATTTTCAAAATCATGGGCGCAAATTTAAGGCAAACATGAGCTGGATTTTATGGAACAAAACGGAATTGATAATCTGGTAAAATTACAAAAAAAGCTAAAAATTTAAATTTGCTTATACGATTTAAAGCTCACAAGAAATATTTTTTTCTATTTGCGCTGCCAATTAAAATTGCTGCCAATTAAAATGCCTGCTAAAATTCTTCAGCATTTCTTTAAATTTTGCACAAAATCAAATTGGTCAAATTTAGGAAATTTTAATGATGAAGGACAAACGTTAGTGAATAATTATCATAATTTAAATTTAAAACAAATTTTAAGTATAATACTATGAATATAATAAATTTTTGAAGCCCATATGCAAATTTTTTGTTTAAACCATGAATTTTCCTGATTTTAAAAAATGCGGGGAATTTAAAACAAATAAAATAGTATTTGAATATACTTAAATAGCATAAAAACGGTTAGATACACCCGTTAACTTCGTAATAGTTTGGTCGCATTTACTGTAATTGGATCAGGAATTAGTTGGCGCCGTCATTTCAATAAAATCGAGGCGTAAACAATATAATGCTGCCAAAAAGTTATTATAATTTCACAGAAATCGCTGTGCGTGTGCGTCGATTTATGTACAATAAATGTGTGCATAAATTTTTTTTAAATCCATGAAAAACGTTTAACCAAGTGCGCAATTATACAAAATTTAAACCAAATATGAAGCAAAATTACAAAATTTTAACCAAATGTGTGCGCGAAACAAATTTACGCGAAACAATAAGTCAAAATTTGATCAAATTTTCTCGATGTTTTTTTGAGGCGAGAAGACACGAATATTTGACTAAATGTTTCGACAATTTTAATGCAAATAAAACCCGCAAAATGGTCTCAGCCCCATATGCAAACAAATATGGAGGGAAAATTCAAAAGGACTTTGGTCATACGAAAAAACATTCGGGGACTTTTGAAAACAAGCGGGAAATTAAAAAGAATCTAATATAAATTGGGGGAAGTTTTTTCTAATACAAATTGGTGCGACTTTCAGAAATTAAATGTAAAAAAATTTATCCTTGTATTTAACGTTTGAAAAACTCTCTAATTGACGGCAAATTGAATTCAAATATTGAACCAAAAAGAAATTAGGTTTAGTTAATAAATCCGTCAATTTAGAATATAATTCAACTATATGAATTCTGTAAGTGCCAGGGAAATTAGTCAATAAAAAAATAATTATCTGTATCTACAAAAAATTCCCACAAATTTTAATTCAGTTTTTTTATTTATATTCCTTTCAAAACGTCTTAAATTTAAGAAAAATGAATTTGTATTTAATTATTACGAGAAAATTAACGAAATTACGAGAAAGTTAACGAAATTACGAAAAAATATAAAAATTAAGAAAAAATTAACGAAATTGCGAGAAAATTTACAAAATTACGAGAAAATGAACGAAATTACGAGAAAATTGAAGAAAGTGCGAGAAAATTTACAAAATTACGAGAAATATTTAACAAAACGTTGCATATTATTTAACAAATTATTATAATCAAATGTTTAATATTTTTGGTCGAAAAAAATGTACCGGAGGGGTAAAAATTTATTCAATTTTTGACTTTTTGCACATTTTTAGGGTTTGTCAATTTGCGTGTTAAACTGTGTGGAAAGTAAAAATTTAAAACTCATTGCTTCTATAGAATAACTTTTTATGCTAAATTCGGAAAAAATGTCTCACCTGTGTTTGAGCGGTAAGTTAGCTTGCAGAATTGATTAACCTAGATTTTGAGCACTAAATCGCACATTTTAACAGGAAGGAATGAAAATGGGTTTGAAACCCGGAAAGATGGACCTATATAGAGAATTTAATTTCCTTTCATTTGAGTCCATGGTCATGTAGATCGGCGGAGTTTTTTGTGGTCCCTATCAGGAAATCCCCGGAAAGCATTTGGCATGCTCCCATTAAAATACAGGGACATTGGAAAAAAATTAATTTTGTGCATAAATCGGTCTAACTGACTGCAAACTATGAGTTTTTTATATTGTCAAAAGGTTAGCAAAAGACTTGGGGTTCTTTGCTTTCAAGGGTAAAAGTCTGAAATTACTGTATATAATAAATAAATATAATAATAAAACTTTTGTGATCTTAACACCGTGAGACAAACATTTCTAACAGTTATTGCTCATAGGCGGGTTTGATTGATGAATTTTCCCGCTGCATCCTGTTATATTTTTTGAATGAAATATATATCTTAATCATATCATAAAAATAATAATAAAACAAAAAAAAAAGAAAAACAGAGATTTGAGTTTTTAAATTTTATAAAATTCATACAAATTCCCCAAATCAAAGAAATTAAGAAAAAATTTGGGAAATTAAGAGAAAATTTAAGAAATTACGAGAAAATCAAAGAAATTACGAGAAAATCAAAGAAATTACGACAAAATTAAAGAATTTACGAGGAAAATAAAGAAATTACGAGAAAATTAAAGAAATTACCAGAAAATTAAAGAAATTACGAGAAAACTAAAGAAATTACGAGAAAATTAAAGAATTTACGAGAAAATTAAAGAAATTACGAGAAAACTAAAGAAATTACGAGAAAATCAAAGAAATTACCAGAAAATTAAAGAAATTACGAGAAAATCAAAGAAATTACGAAAAAATACAAGAAATTACGAGAAAACTAAAGAAATTACGAGAAAATTAAAGAAATTACCAGAAAATTAAAGAAATTACCAGAAAATTAAAGAAATTACGAGAAAATAAAAATACAATGACGATATAAATTCAAAAAAAAAGCGAATATTGTTCTCGAAAATATAAATAAAAATAGATTTTCTCCCTCTGCCAAATTTGATCGTTTAACGTCGTCAATGGAAAATAATCCAAATTGCAAACTGACTGATTAACTTTATTGATCACTGTTCCGTAATCGAAAGCTCGGCAATAAACTTGAATCTTTGCTTTTATTATAACCACGTATTCCAATTTTCAAAAATGGTTGATATGAATAACTTTGGTTTTATTTGCAAATATTTAAAAAAAACCATACTCAATATATATTAGCAAACAATATTACGTTTAAAATGTCGGTTATAACAAAAATCTAAACATCGTGTGCGTAACAATTTATTTATGTCTTGTTTCCGGCATCTTCTTAATAATTAGATGAATTCGTATTGAGTAAGCTTTTCCGTGTGAAACGACCACGCAAATGTTTGTCTATAAGTTAAACAATAAAGAACTTTAAATTATGAATATTATATAATAATAAATTATTAATTACATATAATCGAATACAACATCCTGAATTCATTGAGATTTAATGAATTGCATCTGGAATGGCGGCAAAATTCAACTTTTCGATCCATAATATATTATTTTTGGATATATAAAAACACTGTATAAAAATAATTTGCCGCAGACATTTTAAGATATAAAATATTTCCCATAGTACTATTTTACTTGTGACTCGCAGTTAGAAGGTACCATAGGGCTCATAAATGTAAATTCGCGGGTAATTTTCCTGGCGATATTCAGGTATTTTGCAAAAAAAAACTAAAAATTTAAAATCGTTTACGATTGAAAGTTCATACGAAATGTTTGCGCGGAAAAATAATTAAAATTGCTCCAGGCACACGCCATTTGTTTCAAATTTGGCACAAAATTAAATTGGTCAAAATTAAAGAAGAAATATTCTAGACCTGATAAAGGGCAAATATTTCTTAATAATTACCAAAACCAATTTTAAACAAAAATTTCAAGTATATATTATTATGAATATAATACATTTTACCAGCAGACAGGTGTAGATTTTTTTAATGCAAATTTTAGTGTTTGAAATATTTTTTTTATAAATGTCAAATTTTATATAAATATTGTATTTGTTGTATATATGTAAAGTTATAATTTAGATATAAATATAAAATTAAAATGTAAAGTACCGTGTACTAATTACAATATTTGTTAATTCAGCATAAAATTTAAATGTAAATAATTTAAAACTTATAATCGATCACCAATTATTGCATAAATGGAGAGAAATTTTAAAAAAAACGTTCTGCGTATAATTTACATATATAGGCATAATGGCAGTCAAATTTTTGAAATTTGGCGGAAATCCTTGAAATGAAAACAAATCAGAGAATTTTAATTCATTTTAAATAAACATAATTTCGATGAACTTCTGGATTTATCAACTATAAATATATTTTTAAACACATTTGAATTCAAAATTGTACTCAAACTGTAGTTGATTTTGCAAATTTAAAAAATTTAAAAAAATATATATTTAATTTAAAGTTGGTTGTTTTTTAACTTTTCCCAACTTTAAATCAAAATTATGGAAATTGTTTAGTTTTATGAAACTAACTCTGAAAATACCTCTTGCACAACTAGATTTTTTGCTGATTTTTTTGATGCTACAACTTTGTTTGTACTGCAGCCAGTTTTAAAGCCTTTCAATCCACAAAGGTAGGACACCGGACAGACAGACAGACAGACAGACTTCGGGACACGAGCAGTCTCATACTAGAAGCTTTCGCTACGCTGCGCTTCTAAAAACTATATTAACTTGTAAAAAAAGCACCTTTTTCTGTAGAAATCAAATCACAAAATATTCGAGCATGTCCAATTTATATTTTAATCATTTGGAAATAAATAAATAGAAAATATTACTCTGCTTTTATTGACAAGCATGATTGCTATCTTATAAATTTTTTCAAATCCTGTTAAATTTTAAACAAATGAAGTTTTTTTGGAAGGATTATAGGTAACTGAGCCTGCACGGTAACAACAAAATTAAATAATCATAATTCTCACAGTGAAAGCAAGGCGAGTAATTTATGGTTCATTCTTTAAAATGCTAAACATTTGCCCAAATTCACCTGGAAAATCGCCCAAAATGTAGCAGTCAAATGAGACGGTGGAGGCTGAATAGACAATTTATTTGAGAAAGGTCCACAATATTTATACAACGCATGTTTTTTTTTAGTTTTTTTAATGAACTATATGGAAATTCAAATATCGACAAATTACAATTTATAAATAAAAACTAACAAGTTACCAGAAAAGTGAGCATAAGCGGAAATTTTCCAAACTTTCAATCCGTTGGAAGATAAAATTTGGAAGGTATTTGTTAAAAAAATCTCATTAAAAATTGTAAACAAATTTCAAGTATAATATTGGGAATATAAAAACAAATGTTTGCTTCTTACAATTTCTACATAATACAATAATTGTTGAAAATCGTTGAGTAAACTTTTAGGATTTTGGGGAAAGTTCACGGAAAAACTAATTTTGAATTTTGAGAATATTATTATTTTTTGAGAATAAATCTTGAGAATACAAGTTTTTAAATAAAATAATATTTAAATAAAGATTTTAAACTCCGTTTGGAAATTTGAATCATTTTTTGATACAATTATTATTCTTGACAAATTTAAATTCTGGAATGAAAAATTAGCAAAAATATTTGACGATTTATTATTCTTTAAAATAGAAAATATGGTTTTTGTCCGTTGGATTTTTTTTCAAAATCCCTTAAATTTCTAGAAAATAACATTTTTTGGAATAAGAATAGGGAAATAATTTCCTGTGAAGCGGTATTTGTTGTTAACCAATAATAACCTGATGTGATATGAAATCCCGGGACATTTGTAAATGCTGAAACAACTGTGGGAATTTCTAATCTGCACAAATATTTGGGATATTTATCAGTTATATATTCTTCGGAACTTTTTGTAGTGAAAATTAAAGATTATATGAATAAATGTATATAATCGTATATATAACAAATGTATATAGAAGTAAAAAATTTCGGTAAATCGCAAGTTTCCATTTATTATACAATATTTTTATAAAAATTACAAGCAAAGTAAACTCTGTATCCTTGCACCTGTTGAAATCAAAAAATGAAACAATTATGTTATTACTACTAATACAACACTTGTCATCGGTTAAAGAAGCTGCAATTTAAAACTTAGGGAAAAAGGTTAAATAATATACATGTTGTAATAAACCACCCGTAAATTTGCAAAACCACCCGTAAATTTGTAAAACCACCAGTAAATTTGCAAAACCACCCGTAAATTTGAACAACCACCCGTAAATTTGCAAAACCACCAGTAAATTTGCAAAACCACCCGTAAATTTAAACAACCACCCATCAATTTGCAAAACCACCAGTAAATTTGCAAAACCATCAGTAAATTTGCAAAACCACCTGTAAATTTGAATAACCACCCGTAAATTTACAAAACCACCAGTAAATTTGCAAAACCACCCGTAAATTTGCAAAACCATCAGTAAATTTGCAAAACCACCCGTAAATTTGAACAACCACCCGTAAATTTGGAAAAACACTAGTAAATTTGCAAAACCACCCGTAAATTTACAAAAACACCTCGGTTTAAAGGAAATTGTGAGTGGAGCGGAAAGATTGATACGTTTTTTCACACACGTGTCAGCTTCTTATTTGTACGAATACAATGATGAATGGTGTCATTCGAAGAAAAACAATTTCAATAAGCCTGTAAAATGCAGTGGTTATAATAACATTTCTTTGAATATTAAGTATTTCTATTAAATACAAAATAATGCGTACCAACTCGTGAGTGGGACGAACTGTTAAATGACGGATTCAGTTCCACTCACGAAGTCATTTGCGGTGAAAGGAATAGCGAATATTAGTACAACTTTGATTATAATACTTGAATTTCTTAATGAAGTGAAAATAATTTACGGATACATCGTCTCCGTGCGTAAATTTTAGTTTGGTTACAAAGATTATGGAATTCAGAACTTTACTTTGCAAACATATTATTGAAATATACGAATAATTTTTTCATATATAAAACAACGCGTTTATTTCGCAATTGAAATCATTATTTGTTCTAAATTTTGCCAAAAAGTTTATTCTAAATTTCACCAAAAGTTTTGTTCTAAATTTTGCCAAAAATGGCGTCCTAAATTTTATCAAAAATGTTGTACAATGTTTCACACATTTTGTTCAATAATGTTTCAAAGAGTTTCTGCCAAAATGTTTCAAATTTCTTCTGAAATGAAATGAAAATGTTGAGTTAATCTTTAAAAACCTCATTCCATAAAAATGTTTATTAATGGTAATGTAAATTTCAATAGGGAAAATTTTGAAAGCAATATAAAAATAAATTTGTATAAATTTTACCGTTAAAAAGCAATGTAATTTATTGTAATGTATTTAATGTATTGTAAATCTGTATACAAAACTTATTGTCTATATGAAAATATTTAGAAGAATATAATGGCAAGAATTAGAAAATTATAAGTATAATAAATAAATACAATAGCAACGCAATTGTTTGCAAACACATTTCAAAACGTAAGTATTTGTTAAATTTGAAAAAGTAATTTATCTAAAATTTGAACAATTTATTTTTTACCCATTGGAATTAATATGTTAAGAACCATTTGAACAATCAATTTGACTGAAAATTTGAAAAAACCAAATTTACCTTGGGAAAATTTGATGGTTCTAATTTTTAATTAGTCACGTAGAAAGGATTTTTATATTAACCAATTATTAAAACATAATAAAAAAGTATGCATTGCAAAAATGATTTGCAAAATTAAATTGTTCAAAATTTAAGAAATTTTAATGATGAAGGACAAACATTACGGAATGTTTATCAATCCAAATTTAAAACAAATTTCAAGTATAATATTATGAATATAATAAATTTTTGAAGCACACGTAGATCTTTTGTTAAAATAATTTTTTTAAACCATTATATTTTATAATTTTAAAAAATGCGGGGAATATAAAACAAATCAGTCTCAATGACGTTTAAAACTGTTAAAAAGGGACTTTAACAAAAAAAATTTGGAAAAAGTATTGTATTTGTTTTGAGAATTAAAAAATTCAAATGATTAAGAATTAAATTGTAAAATATCGTCAATACTAAGGGAATTTTAATTCGGCGGTAAAAATTAGAGAACAAGATTAAAGACACTAATTATTATTTTTAATTATTATTTGAGATTAATTATTAGTGAATTACTGTTACAAATTCCAATATTGAAAATAAACAAAAGATAAATTTGCTTCAAAGTGTCACTGTGAAATGTTTGCGCTGTTAATTAACATTGCTCAAGGAACACGCCAAATTTTGTCAAATTTGGCACAAAATGAAATTGGTCAAAGTTTAGGAAATTCCAGACCTGATGAAGGGCAAACATTCCTCAATGAACAACTCTTGAAACAAATTTCAAGTATAATATTATGAATATAAACACTTTTTTATATAGATTCTATGTAATTGTTTTCCCTCCCTTCATGACGTTTAATTGGACTCTTGAACTGGAGATTCACGAAATCAACAGAAATATTTGGAATTTGATTATTCCTTCAAAGCAGAAATTTTAAATTGATATTTTGAATACTTGGCGGCAATTCTTATACGTTGTTTTGCGGGAATTTGAAGTATTACTCATCACTATACGCAGTTCATTCAAATTCTCAAGGAGCATTGACAAATATTAGGACAAATTCCTTTCAAAACGTCTTAAATTTTTAGAATTTTCTTGGATTTTGATTTAATTATATGTATTTATTTTTAAAAATTATATAATAATGTGCATAACGAGATCTCCGCGCGTTCGATCTACACGTCGGCGACCTCACGGAATCACGGTCACGGATCACGGAATCACGGTCGTCACAAAGAAATTATTAATAGAGAGTAAATAATGTTTAATACTATTTTCAAATAGTATATATTAATATGCATAATAATATATAATATTATTTATTTTTAAATAATATATATTAATATCCATGATAATATATAATATTATTTATTTTTAAATAATATATATTAATATCCATGATAATATATAATATTATTTATTTTTAAA
>JAQGAK010005349.1:0-10390 GCA_034696945.1 Lipothrix lubbocki | reverse complement strand
TAAACTGAAGTTGAAATTTTAAACTGAAGTTGAAATTTTAAACTGAAGTTGAAATTTTAAACTGAAGTTGAAATTTTAAACTGAAGTTGAAATTTTAAACTGAAGTTGAAATTTTAAACTGAAGTTGAAATTTTAAACTGAAGTTGAAATTTTAAACTGAAGTTGAAATTTTAAACTGAAGTTGAAATTTTCAACTGAGGTTGAAATTTTAAACTGAAATAATTTTTTTTAGCAAAACAGTTGTAATTGCAATATTTAAAGAAGTCTGGGGCGGGGTCCAATTGTCGACTCTACCTGTTTTTAATGGTGTCAGTAATCCAGTCACGATACTCGGACACGCGCGTATAAATACCAGGAAAAGATTTCCGGGCACATCCTCTGCCAAACGATGTCACTCCAATGAGGACTTGCTTCCCGCCAGTGATGTCATACAGTGGGCTTCCAGAATCTCCCTCACAACTGTCCTTCCCTCCCTCCTCATAACCTGCACAGATTTGCGTCTATATAATGTCTTTGCCAGTATACTAACGGTCGCATTTTGACGTGTCGATTATATTTACTTGGACGTGCTGAAGGACGGTGGAAACAGATCCGCCAGTTGGGTCCGTGACGCCCTACCCGGCTGCAAATATTTTGCCTGTGTGAAAGGAAGGACTGATTTTTAAAGCGTTCATTATAAGAGACATGATTTAATTACAATTAAATAAGAGCTCATTGATATTATCAATATGAAATTTACATTTGGTTATTTCGTCAAAAAACTTTAGGTGTGTATCCTTTCGGTGCCAAAGTCACTGTCTGAACTTTCTCGTTGAATTCGAACGGTGAGTATATTTTAAACAAAGCGATGTCATTATGTTTAGTGGTAGGACGGTACTTCGGATGCATCTTGATGTCCAGGACATCGACTAATTGTTCAGAGCCCTCTTGCTCATACCGATTGTGATCGCCGGCCATAAAACTAAAGTCGCTCTGTTCCTCGCCGTTCTTGAAACAGTGAGCCGCGGAGAGGATCTATTCAGAGTTAATGATATTTCCACCTCAACGAAAGTTCTAATAGTAATTCATGTTTACAATCGAGGGATAAAAATGCGCAGGTGCCTCCGTCCCACAGATGATCCTAGTGTTTGAGATTTCAGCATGATCCGAACTCACTGTTCCACTGTTTGAAGCTGGTGCTAGTATTATTGTAAAAAGCAGGATGAACCCGCTAGGGTACATAGAAAGCTACATATATAACCTTCACAAGTTTCCTTGCATTCTTTCAGTGTCTCGAAGTTGTTATCGTTTTCGCCTTGGCCACCATATTGTAGTCCCTCGCACCGGTGTTTTTGAGCGTTGTAATACCACCTGGTCGTCCAATCATTACCATATCCCCCGTCAAACTGCTGAAAGCATTTTGATGGAATGGCCGAAACTGCTTTAAAAAAGTTTATTAGTGTAACAACGGAATCAAAGTAAGTTCAAAAATGGCGGAAATTGCGATTTTCATAAAAAGTTGTATGTATATACATAACCTTCACAAGTGCCCTTGCATTCTTTCACGGTCTTGAAATTGTTATCGTTTCCGCCGTGGCCGCCATACTGGAATCGTTCACACTGGCCCCATTGACGTTTATAATACCATCTGAATCCACGAATATTACCCGATCCCTCGTCAAGTTCCAGAATGCATCGACATGGAATATTCCTACCTTTAATTAGTGTGACAACAAAGGTAATAAATTATTTGTGGATTTATTTATATAACCATTTGATATACATATGTGACTACATACATATGCTTATTCATTAACATTTTAAAGAGAGAAGACAGTTTAATACGAAATTAGATTCACCTTCGATTGCGCAGTTTTTGATGTTGGCGATGTTGGCGGTAAGTTCCGGTGCTTTATTGGTCTCCATTGGCAAGAATTGTTCGTCAGCAATGAACAGCAAATCTTCATGTGTAGCTATAAGTTGGTCGGCCTGCGTACACTGGAACCTCGCTATAAGAGAAGGCTATAAATCACCACAATCTGCCTCTTATATAGAAATTCTCTTATAAAGAGAGCTCGTATGCATATAACCATGTATGACATGCGAGCCCAAAGGATCTCTTATAGAGAGGTTCCACTGTATCCATATTGCAGACGATGACATCATTTGACATCTGAGAGTGACGCATGTCATGTGTCTTAACGGAGTTTGTTTCATCCTGGAGCTTCAATAAGTTGGCTTGGACCCGGTTGCCCTCGATCTTTTGAAGCTGGTAAGGGGCGTTCAACCTCCTTGCGTTTCGTGATCCCAGTCTCAATGAATCAAACTCCGTCGGCGTCATCCGGGAATCGCTCTTTTTGAAAGCATTCACGATATTGGTAGTGGCAGCTTTTCGATGATTTCCTCGACGTTCAACCCCAGGTGGTAGGATTGCCATGATAGACCACGCTAAAGAAAGCAGGATGACAACGCAGGTTTGAATCTTCATTCTTTTCTGAATAGATCTACAACTTAATTTAACAACTAAATCTGAACAGCTTCTGTGTCTAAATGTTTCTTCTGCGTCCAGTCCTGGACTTTATATGTATCCATCTGGTTGACATTAGCCGACGTGGCTTATCGACAATGCTGACAAACGTAATTAAGTTAATGTTGTACTAAAAACCAAAGAAATCTGAGTCACTTAGTAAGTACGAAATACAGCAGCCCTATTTGAGCTCTTATTGTCATATTTTATAGCTCTACCTTGCGGAAGTAATTTTGATCGCTGAGGGAAAATGCTGTTCCAATGGCACAATTTATGTAAATTTATAATATTGTGCTGCTATATATGTATATACACAACGTTGAAGTCTATTAAGGTAACAAATAACAATAAGTACGTATACTACCAATGCTATAAACAAATTGCAGCTGCGATCAAATTTTAACATCAAGTTTTATTGCTGGAGATCCCCAAGGGAATTCCCAACGTTTTCCTGACTTCTAAATTATTTATTAGTTTATTTATTATAATATTTTATTCGTTATTACAAGCAACGCACATATATTACAAATAGAGAGCAGGGGGTTCGGGTGTAGCGGCCAGTGCATTGCACCTCTCTTTCGGCGGTCGCGGGTTTAATTCCCGCAGTGGAATCTATTAAGTAAAATCGCTAAAAATAGGCGGGGCTTTTTTTCCCATGTGGTTTTTTCCGACCTATTCCGAGAGTCCCTGTTGCGGGAGTCAACCCCCCATAGTTACCTGTCAGCCTGTACACCCCCAAAGGTGGTCTGGACATTGGTGAGGCCGCTGGCTGTACTCACCTTAAACCAATAGTAGGGAGTTCGGGGACGCACTGAAGGGAGCTAAACGTACTTGTAAAATTCTTATAATTTGAATAAAGAGATCAGATGGTTGACGACTCTGTAAGGGCCTAGGCCATTGGAATCGGAGTATAAACCCAACATTTATTTATTTATTTTTTATTTATGACGAATAAAGCAAAGCATTACAATAAATGTACATCTATCTGAATACCTATCATTAGTTTGAGATTGGGCCAAGGAGAGGTAACCTCCTTCGTCGACCCCTTGGGGTCGGAGGCTAAAGATTTTTAAATTATACATATTTAGCATTTTATCTTAGGCTCTTAACGCCCGCTCATATGTATGCTTGGCTACGCTGCCTACTTCAATGCGAAAAATTTTTTATTTCAGTAATTGACGATTTCAGTAATAAATACAATCAATTAAAAAATTAATATTCTTTTAGATTATCTATTTAAAATAAAAACAACTTTACAAAATAAATTCCGCTGTGGATTTAATATTTACTTGGATCAAATTATGAATTTTATTGAGATAAAAATCAAGCCATGACGTTCTTTTCATAAATGTTCTCTCCACTGCAAGAAAAAAACTTCAAAAAAGACCTCACGAACAATTTGTATTTTAGTAAACTTTATTTCCGTGACTATGGAATTCAGTTAGGATCGAAATCTTTAAATTGTATGAACCTCAATTACTCAATCCAACAGAAAGCAACACGAATATCAAATTTAACTTTATCAAACCAGTTCCCAGAAACTTCGTTTCTTTAAACATGGTATATTTTAAGATTTGTTAAAGATAATAATTTTGCAAAAACTACGAAAGATCTCCAAGAAAAGAATTGTTAATTATAAACGAGCAAAGGCAGAAAACACAAATTAGTAACTTGCGCTTGTTACCACACAGGAAGAATTTGATGACTATTAGGACCATTTGCATATCTCTCTATTAATAATTTCGTTGTGACGACCTTGATTCCGTCATTCCGTCATTCCGTGATTGCGGGAGTGGGGTGGGGTGGGGGACCTGGAGTCGCCGACGAGTAGATCGAACGCGCGCGAAGCGCGCGGAGATCTACTCGAAATTAATATTTTGTTAAATGCTACCTAATCCCGTGATACAAAGTGGGATAGGGGAGTAGAGAAGGGGGCGGGTTGGGGTGGGGGTGGCGTAGGGGGTGGGGGGACCCGGGGTCGCCGACGAGTAGATCGAAAGCGCGCGAAGCGCGCTGAGATCTACTCGTGATTACATATATGCAAATTTTTCCGGGAATTAAATATATCTAGTCATTTTGATGGAAATTCTTGTGGGTTTGCTATACTTGTGTACTCAACTCAATGTATATCGTATAACGTTACCAGAGCTTCTTTGTTATGCAAGATGCTAATTATGTCGAGTCTGTGTCAATACTAATAACTGTAGGCTTGCTATGTATACTTGACCCAAACTGCATGTGTTTCTCACGTTACTGACGTTACGGACATTTTTTGCATGACACCAGTTTTAAATTAGTATGATTATCTAATTTTCCTAGCATTTTTTGGTCTTCATCAATTGACAGTGGGAAATCTTAGAATGATTAATTGTCATGGAAACAAGTGAAAGGGGGATAGATTGGTAAATAAAGGACAACACAAGTTTGAACTTTCATGCCGCACGTTTGCATGCCACGGTTGGTCAATTTTTATTACATACAGAAATAATTTATATACGTACATAACCAATTATATTGCATGACATCAATCAATTTTTTATAATCAGTTTGAGAGTTCTTCGCAGATAAATTCATTCCAAATATGAGAATAACTTCAATAATCGGGGTAAAAGCGACTGCCATAGTAGGAGTTTGAAACTTCACAAGTTTGTTTGCAATCAACCAAGCTTTTGAATTTGTTTTGGTTTCCGCCCATGCCACCATACTGGAACCACTCACACCTGGCTCTTTCACTGCAATACCACCACCAGTTTATTAGTATAATAACGGAATCAGATAAACTTCAAAAATGGCGGAAAAAGCGATTTCCATAAAAAGTTGTATGTATATAACCTTCACAAGTGTCCTTGCATTCTCTCACAGTCTTGAAATTGTTATCGTTCCCGCCGTGACCACCATACTGGAATCTCTCACACCGGCCCAATGAAGGGTTATAATACCACCTGAATCCACGAATGTTACCCGATCCCTCGTCGAGTTCCAGAATGCATCGACATGGAATATTCCTACCTTTAATTAGTGTGACAACAAAGGTAATAACTAATTGTTTGTGGATTAATTTGTATAACTAATTTGATATAGATATTTGACTATACATATACTTATGCATTACAGCATTACCATTTTAAAGAGAGAAGACAGTTTAATAAGAAATTAGATTCACCTTCAAATGCGCAATTTTTGATGTTGTCGATGTTGGCGGTAAGTTCAGGCGCTTTATTGGCCCCCAATGGCAAGAATTGTTCGTCACCAATGGACAGCAAATCTTCATTGGTAGCTTTAAGTTGGTCAGCCTGCATATCCACATTGCGGACGATGACTTCATTTAACATCTGAGGTTGACGCGGGTCATGTGTCTTGACGAAGTTTGTTTCATCCTGGAGCTTCAATAAATTGGCTTGGATCCGGTTGCCCTCGGTCTTTTGAAGCTGATAAGGGACTTTCAACCTTGCTTTTCCTGACTCCAGGCTAAACGAATCAAACTCTCCCGGAGTCTTCTGGGAATCGCTCTTTTTGAAAGCTTCCAGGATATTGGTATGGGTGGTGGCAGCTTTTCCATGATTTCCTTGATGTTTAACCCCAAGTGATTGGATTGCCATGACAGACCACGCTAAAGATAGCAGGACGACAACGCAGGTTTGAATCTTCATTCTTCTCTGAATAGTTCAACAACTTATCTGACAAATCAATCTGAACAGTTTCTGTTTCTGAATGATTTTCCTGTTTCCAGTCCCGGACTTTATATACGTCTCGGTGACATTAACCGACGTGGGTTATCGACAATGCTGACAAACACAAATAAGTTAATGTTGTACTACAAACAAAGACATCTGAGTCATTTAGTCAGTTCAAATTCAAAATCAAAAAGTTTTATTTGAGCTCGTATTGTCCTATTTTTATAGCTCTACCTGGCGGAAGTAATTAGGGTCGCTGAGGTAGAATAATAATGAAGATTTGAATAGCACAATTTATGACAATTCATAATATTTTACTATACATATACACAACGCCGTATTTAATTTAAGTAATAAATAACAATAATTACTACAAATGCTAAAAACGACTCGCAGCTGCCGTCAAACTAAAATATCGAGATTTACAACCTGGAAATTCCCAAGGCTTTTGTGACCTTTAAGAACTTCACGTTCGCTATGTAAATTCTGAGTGACGCATGCTAGCGCGCTGACACGTTTGGTTTCGCATCTGTCTTAAGTGCGAGTTCATTTCATATTTTGAAAACTGAAGATTTCTGTAATAAAAAAAACTACTGTTATTTTAAATTGTTTTATTAAAATAAAAATAGCTTAAAAAATAATTTCCGCTTTAGATGTAATTCTTATGTATCTACTTGAATTTAAATATGAACTTTATTTCGTGTGACAACGATATTCTCAAGTCATGCAATGGCGTTTTTTATGAATTTCCTCTTTACTACAAGAAAAAAAATTAAATAATGATGCCATTGGAAAATCTTCCTTGTGTGTAATGCCAATGATGCATTATATAACACACAACTGCATGTAAAGGATTTTTCCCATCTTTTCCTTATGCAGCATCAGCGTTAAAACCATATCACGCCCCTAGGGAGTATCAGCATAAATTAAAATAAACTTTTCCTATTCTGCACTGTCAATGCTTGCTATTTACTATATTGGTCTTTGTGATTTCTTTTATAAAATAAAATGATTTGTCAAAATAATTAATAAAAGTTTTCCTACAAAAATACGATCTGTAATTAAGATCATATTGTAACATAATGCAATGACGCATTATGAAATTAGTATATAAGCGAACTGAAATTGTACTGAAATTATGCACATTATTTCTGTCTTCTCCTGAGACCAGTAAATAAAGTCTTCTCTCCTCCTTTGGCAAAATACTGTCATTTCATCCTCTCTTTATTTTATTTCATACCGTCCCAAGATCATACCCCATCCTAACGATATTGAGCTGTACCGGGACAATAACAACTCACGATTCATTTATATTTTGGTGAGCTCTACTTTTGTGACTATGAAATTCAATGAATTCATTAGGTTTCTATTATTCAATTCAGCAGAAAGATAGACACGAATTTAATTAAATTTTTTTCAGCCCGTGATCAGAAACTTCCTTTTTTTAAGAAAAAACATTTTAAAATGCAAATTAGTACACAAATTGCTCTTGATACCCCACAGGAACAATTCGCCAACACAAATATTGGACGTATTTTATAATGCTGATACATATTGGAAATATTTACTTTTATCCGGATTGTCCGACAAGCAATGTTTTTGTGTATGAAGCTTTTGACAATATTAAACTGAAATGAAATTTTAAACTGAAATTGGAATTTTAAATTGAAATTGGAATTTTGAACTGAAATTGAAATTTTGCACTTAAAATGAAATTTTGAACTTAAAATGAAATTTTTTAACTTAAAATGAAATTTTTTAACTTAAAATGAAATTTTTTAACTTAAAATGAAATTTTTTAACTTAAAATGAAATAAGCTGAAATTGAAATTTTGTGGAAACAGTTGTAATTGCAATGTTTAAAGAAGTAAATCGACAACAGAATGTTAAAATTTCCAAAAAGCCAAGTACATAACATTGGGCACTGTGTAGAATTTCTGCGTTGAAAAAGCAAAGCATTTACAAAATTTTGTATGCTTTATAATTAAATGTGAAATCTGATATTGTAAGAAATGTTTTGAAGAAACAATTTGGCATAGGATAGTAAATTTTTGAATTTTATTGAAATCATCGAAATAAAAATGATAGAATACGTACCAATTTTTACCCGATTTAAGCTCTGACAGTAAAAGTTACATTACGAAAGTATTGCGAATGTGATAGGTAGTTTAAAGTTTTAATTGGGAGGCAAGCAATCGTTTAATTTTGGGTGTAAAATTTTGAACGTTTTTTTGCAAATAGATTATTTCCAGATTTCAGTGTAAGGTGTAAAAATAATGTAAAAGGAGATAGACGCAGCGTTAGCCAAAGGCACAAGTATCCTTGCATTCCTTGAGTGACTCGAATCGGTTGTCATTCCCACCGTAGCCATTGTAAAAGAAACCTTCACAGCGAGTCCTGGCTACGTTAAAATACCACCTGAATACCACATTTTGGCCCCATCCCCCGTCTAGGTCCTGTTGGCATAATTGTGGAATTCCCCCAACTGCGATTGAAAAAAAAACTTGATTAGTGTTACAACGAAAAAAGTTAAAAGGAATTATTCTTGGATTAATTTAGTCAACCAATTTGATTTGCATATTTAAACATTTACACATGCGTAAATATACACAGTGAAGGAAAAAATATTTTAACAAAAAATTAGATTTACATTTAACTCCATCCCACCGAAGAGCATCAGTCCGGATGGTTTGGACTTCCCCGGTTTTGATGTTGTCAGTGTAGTCGGGAAGTTCCCGCCCGGAGTTCGTGTCATGGAGCTGGAATAAATTGGCTCGGATCAGGTCCGCCTCGTTTTTTTGAAGTTGGTAAAGGGTGCTCAACCTTGCTTCTAGTGGTTCCAGTTTCAACAAACCAAACTCCGCTGACGTCTTCCGGGAATCGCTCTTTTTGGAAGTTTTCAGGATGTTGGTGGTGGCAGCTTTTCGAAGGTTTCCCATAACTTCGGGTTTAGCCTCTGGTGGAGATGACCTGACAGACCACGCTAGAGATAGCATGATGACAATTGAGGTTTGAATCTTCATTCTTGGGTAAATGGTTCTTCAGCTCAATCTGACAAATAAATCTGAACAGTTCGTATGTCTGAATGATCTTTCTGCTTCCAGTCTCGGACTTATATACGTCTCAGTGACACTAATCGACGTGGCTTTTAAGCGGTGCTGACAAGGGTATTTAGGTCATTGTTGTACTAAAAACACAAATACGACTGGGTAATTTTGGTAGTATAAAATATAAAAGCCTCATTTGATCTCATATATTAATATTTTTATAGCTCTACCTTGTGGATGTAATTTGGATCGCGGAGGTAGAATATTAATGAAGGTTCAAATGGCACAATGTATGACAATTTATGATATTGCACTATATGTACACAATGTCGAATGTTCTTTAAGGTACAAATAACAATAGGTTTTTAAAAATGTCATAAACAAATTGGGGCTGCCATCGAATTAAAATGTCGAGGTTTACATCCGGGAGATCCCCAATGACAGTCCCAAAGCTTTTCTTACTTCTAAAAGCTTTATTGTTTCGTTTATAATTATAATTTTTTTTTAAAATATACATATATGCATGTATATTACAAATTAAACCCTTACAATATATGTGGAGCTACTTTAGTAAAAACAGTACATATATATATTTATAAAAAATTATGATTATCATTTAATTCGGGCGCGCATTTAAATTCCACGGTTTTAAATGCAAACCCGTTGATATGATTGGTTCATCGTTTACCCGCGAAGAGCAGAATGCTCATATGATTTCAAAAGTCATAATAAAGCAGTATTATTTAACGTGGAGGTAATATCATATTACCGCTGTGACACAGGCGTGACGAAATGACGGACCGGGTGCTCTACCGGTTTTATAATCGAAGGTTTCAAAAGGGTCATAAATTAAGGAAGTACGAAATATCAAATAAATTCGAAGAGCAAATACATATTGTACAATTAAATATAAAATTGGAGTTTAAAAATAAACGATGGCTTTTTTTGCAGTTTAGCTGGGCTAATCTAATGATCCACACATGCCGGGAATAATAAATGGCGGGAATCAATTCGGGAATCGAGTTTCCAGCTGGTTTGACACCCAAATTATGGTTTTCGTCCTCAATGGCTTATCGGACGTTGGGAATAGGGATGTAAATGGTCTGGTCTGGTCCAGGTTTTATGAGATTGGTCTGGTCTGCCACCGTAGACCAGATCAATGG
>JAQGAK010005348.1:0-10390 GCA_034696945.1 Lipothrix lubbocki | reverse complement strand
GCTAACGCGGAGGGACCCCTTCGTCAGGTAGCTTTTGAAAAAAAGCGTACAAATGTAGGCGAAGCCTAGATTTTTAAGATATGCTTTGCTGTATATTTTTTCCCGAACTAATATATCATTCCTTGTATGTATTCTTATACATCTATGTATCGAATGTTTGCTTTTACCCTCAAAAATGTTGAGAAAATCGACTTTTCCTCAATATGTCAAGTATCTTTGCTGCGCATAAAATTTGCACAAATAATTTGGGAAAGTAGCTGGAGGATTGAGCTTGACCATTGAGCAGCATGTCCAACTGTCATTCATGATTATTGACATAATCAATTTCCCGGGTTTTCTTCCTTTGCTCCTGCTACAGCTTATATTTGCATGAATGTCCATCACATTTTAAGACTTACTACATCTCGTCATTTGTTTCAACGGGAAAATGGCTTCAGCTGTCTATGATGAAATGCGTCGTTGAATTTTTCTGCATTTATGTAAATTGTTACCAATGAATAAATACACTGATTTGTTAAATTGCATAAGCCATTTTCGCAGATTAAAAAGTGAATATAGAATAGAATAAAGTAACCCATTTAATTTATAAAAAACGTATGTTCTGCTTAAAACTTGGCAGTAGAATTGATTTATATTTTGGTTGTAAGCGGAAGTAAAATTTAGCAGTGTAACTAATGCAGAATTTGGTGTTAAAATTAATAATTATTATTACTAATTATTAGAGATTTGGCCGCCATGGCTTATGTTGCACACTTTCATATCAAATTACGAAAATTTAAAAAAATATTTGCTTTCATTAATTTATTTCCTAAGATAGCGTCAACAGCCCTAAGAAATGTTTCTTCGTAGGAATCGATTTTCTCCTCGTTTCTTGCTTTGTGCAAACAAAAATCTGTAACAAGACCAGCCACCAAGAATGCGAACACGTTTCGTTTGGGTTAGAGTAATTAATCATCGAGACAGGCGGGAGTGGAGACTAATAATAATTCACGTACTTTCTCTCACCTTCTCCCAGGGGTACAATTACACATGTGTGCCTTACTAAGAGAACTAACCTACTTGAGAAATAAGCATCAAAATTACACCTCCCTCATGTCCTAAATAACGAAGTCAAGTCTTCAACGATTTTCTCCTTAGGGTTTTCTTAGTTTCAATCCAATTTCACCTTCCGTCTCTCAACTGCAATAAAATATAAGCACGACATACTTTTGTATTTTTTAGCGTGTGAAAATTTACAAAATTGTAATAATTATTACTACTTTATTAATAAATCTTAAGAATGTTCAAAATTTAAAAATGTGCATGAATAGAAAATGTGTTTAAAGTTTTCTAACTTAATTTTAACTTTAAACGGTGTTTCCAATTAGAAACAAACAAAATCGAAAAAGAATCTTACAGGAAATCTAGAGAAAACCGTTGTTTGCCCATTTTTTCATTTTCAGCAAATACGCAGTCACAAAATTATTTGCAGTGGCAAGGTTAACGAGAGAGAGAGTTAAAAACCAATATTTGCACAAGCTTTATGATTCGTGTGACATTTTCCAATTCTAAAAATCACGTGTATCAGTAGAAATTTTGACAAGAACGAGGAAACATGAAGAAAAAAAAAGTACGCATTTGTATATTACAAAAGAATTTCTTGCTTTTACTTATTTACTGGCTGGCAATTCAAGGTCCACGTGAGGGTTAAAGTTGTCTTGAAGAATTTAGTAATTAGATTTCCATTTGAAATTATCCGGTCCATAGTGTCGGACCAGATCAGACCAGACCAATGATTACTGGGATCAGACCGGACCAGACCAAAGATGGACCAATTTTTTTGGTCCGGACCAGACCATTTACATCCCTAGCTGCGTGCAAGAGGACCTTGAAAATGTTTTCAGAGAAGTACAAGGTTTTTTTCTCCTAAAAAACCTTATCTTCTTATAAGCCTCATGCTGTTTCTTTAATTTTGCAATAATTAAATTTATATGAAGTGTTTCCACGCGGCTAGGCTGCACCGCTAATTATTTCACTAAAATTCATCTAATTAGAAATATCATATGGTGAACGGGAGAGTGATAATATTTACTTGTATTATGTATTACGTTTATGTTAGGCGAAACCATCGTTTTTTTTCAAAATTTAAAACAAATTATTTTTAGGCGTGTTATTTCATTTTAAATAATTTAAGTACAATTTACCTTTAGTTAATTTGTTTAAATGTAAGATTTAAATAATTGATTTTATTTTTGTTTTTGGTAATGCCATGCTTGAACAACTCTTAAACAGCATGTAAATGTAAATTATTACAAACAGAATGCAGATGTAACAACGAGGATATGACAATTTTAACAAGATAAAAAGAACAGGAAAAGCAGGAGTAGCAGCTTTATATATTTTGTGATATTTGCACTTCTTGCATTTCTCCAATTACACTGGAACCTCGCTATAAAAGAACGCTATAAGACACCAAAATCTGACTTTTATGTAGAATTTATCTTATAAAGACAGCTTTTATGCATATAACCATGTATAAAATGTGAGCCTAAAGGTTCTCTTATAGAGAGAATTCTCTTATATGGAGGTCTCTTATAGCGAGGTTCCAGTGTACCTTTGCTAATGAAAACTTCAGGCGTTCGCTCTGTAAGCTGCCTAAATGGACGGTGAAACATTTGTGGGATTTCATTCAGCCACAACATCGAAATCAAATAAAGAGCTAAGATGGTTACGACTCTGTCAGGCCTTCGGGTACATCGGAATATAAACCCAAAATACTTTTTTAACATCGAAATTCAGAATTTTCATTTCCAATTTCTCATTCACGATTTCACGCTTGTTGTTTTCAACATGTATCCTTTCTTTGTAAAATTCTGAGAACAGTCATTGACAAGTTTTCAAGTTCTAATTCATGTGTTTTTTAAAAATTATTGAGTCTTAACATTATGTGAATACATAAGGATTTGTGAAACTTTTTTATCAATAAATTACTATGATGAGTATACAAATACATACTTCAAACGATAGTTATTCCTGTAAGCTTAGGAAAATAATAAAACAATTCAGATGGCAAATACTAACATTACGAATGTCTGGGGATGGCACATAGTAAAGTCATAAATTCGTTATATTTTCGGCGCTTTACCAATTTCCATAATTCCTATTCCTTTCCGAAGGAGCTGAAATAGTGCAGCAAAGTTATATAATTACAAAGTCGCCAGACATTCCACCTGCTGCTACTGTTCTACAGCCAATTTTCAATAGTAAAAGTATAGAAACGTTTAAAATCATGATTTATTTTTGTGCGCTAGAAACTTGATTTCACACATATTCATTCATTTTACAATACATAGTCTTCCACTCACAAATCTCACATTTTAGTTTTCGCATTAACAACCTTACAAATGTACCTTACAAGGTAAAACTAAATAAAAACTAATACATATTTAAAGCTGTATTTTATTTTAATTAACAAAAGTCATAACCCCGTAATACTACTGTCAAATAATTGTATATTTGTTAAAATCGTGAAACATACTAAAGATTATTTTCTCTTAGCAGGAACAGAAAATAAAGGATCCCAACATTGAAAAGTCAAGTTAACGGCAGCTGGTCTGTTAATAATGCGGAATAATAACATATTCCTAATTTCAAATAAGGTTATTTGTGTTTAGATCCAGTATTATGTTGTCCATTTGTTTCAAACAGATATGATTTAAAACGCAGTTGTATTGAACAAAAACAATTTTAACATATTTTCATTGTAAACCTTTGTTCAAAATATACACAACAAAAAATAAGTAACCAGTGATTGGAGCACATATGACGTAGACACTTTATTACGGTGATGTTCAACGCATAGTTTTAGCCAAAACGTTTTGCTTATATGTTCTAAAAACATTAGTAATTGTCTAAAAACGTCGACACCTACATTGTATTTAAGTTAGTTATTAATAATATAAATTATTTATTTATTCAACATTTGACCATATTTTATTCATAATTGTTTATTAATTATAATGTAATTATATTGAAGTAGTTAATGTACAATAAGTGTTAAGAATGTATGGACTACCTCTTCTTTACCCTGGTCTTTCTTGGGTCAGTCATCTTTTTTGCAAGCGAATGTACAATATAAAAATAGAAAAGTATTATCTCAGAAACTAAATTAAATTAAACCATATAGTTTTCATAGATTTACTCGTAAGCGATTTAAAAGAAGAACAGTACTATCTCTCGGTATTCATCATACATAAAGCTTGAATCTAGCAGTAATAAGTCAGTATTCTTATTGGAATAAGGGCATGAAATACTAACTCGTTGTCGACGTTTTTGCATGGCTTTTTACGCTACACCTGGCTAGAACAGTATTATATTTTTGTGTAGTACCAGAAACTTACATTGTCATCCACACAAGCAGTAAAGGCTGCACGTCAGTCTGTCATATCGGCTGCAATAACCAAAAATCCTACAAGTTCAATTTTATTTATGTTTCCTAGTGCGAAAAAGAAAACTTGATAATTAATGCAAAATCCTTTTTCTACGACTTTGTAAAACGACTTGGCAAACTTGTAAAGTGAGTCGCTACAATTTAAAAAATCATTCGTGATTAATGTATATTATTTTTAATGCAAGATAGTTATATATATATCAAATTTATAGTTCTTACAATTTTGCACTTGCGAGCTAATGAAACTGAACTCGCTAACCATTGTGAAGCCTTGGAAGGTATTGACGTTTGTACATGTGCATGATTCATTTGGATAGTTGCTTCGGCCAACAATTTTTTTCTAGAATCCGAAATAATGCTAGCACACTCCGACTCCGACGATTTTCGTCCTAATAAAATTTGTTGCATTTTTTCGTTTTAATATTTTAAGCAATTAGATTTAAATTGCATAGTAAGTAAGAGGAAAATAAAAAGTCCAACTATTAGATTTATACAGTGTAGTAATTAGGGGAGAATATGAAGTCTAACTATTAGATTTATACAGTAAAGTAATTAAGGGAAACAAAAATCCAACAGCAGAAACCACAGTATACAACGCTACAGGTTTCCTATAGTATATTCTTTAGGCTTTATTTAACTTTTTCATATCTACAAAAAATATATTGAAAACAAAAAAAGATAGTATTGGAAACGTAAAAAGATACTATAGAAAATCTGGACTGCTATACACTTTTACTTATAGTTACCGCACTGCAATTGAACTGTTATTTGTCCCTTATTTCCTCTTTTTTTTCTCTCTTTTTATTTTCTATACACATACTTATGTATATGTATATATTTCTCTCCCTTTCTCTCTTTTCCCAATGCTGACATGCAAACGTATGTATACATGTGTGTATATATGTATAATAACATATTTAAAATATTATTTCATTATTATATATTATTTGATAATTAATTTAAACAGTAAGCCTGCCTAATTGATTACTACCGCCTATTATATACACTATTTATGATTTAATACTATTTTAACATAATATCATAAAATAATTAATCTACACACCAAACAAAACAAATAATACTTACGTTAAAAATGCGTCTAAATGCCTCTTCTTATAAATGAAAAGAAAGGTAAATCGTTTACAATGAACTTGTTATTTGCATAGTTTTAGGACTTTTAGCAAAATTATGCTAATTGAAGGACATATTTTGCTTCAAACTAAACACAAATTTTTTTAATTCACAGAATTTTACAACTGTAGCTTGTCAGAACGTTCCACCTCATAACAATACAACACTGTAACAATACATTTTTTGCTGTAAATGTTGCTAGAAAAATCATTAGATCAGTGTTTCCGGTACGTAGAACTTTTTAGCAAATGATAGAATATAGCTGGGAGACAACCTTTTCTAGTGAGTGAATGAAAGTAAAAGAAAATCTTTGCTCACTAAATGGCCTGTTTATTCTCATCTGCAAATCTCTAACCGCTCCCCTTCGAACCGGCCAATTTCAATCATTATCTTTCATTTCCTACGCTTTTATCCAAAATAATATTAATAATATTTATATAATAAGAATAACGCATGAAACTAACACGAAATATACAACATAGAGTTGCTTTCAGGAAAAAATTTTTTTCACAGAAGAGGCTCATAATATAAACGAAAAAAACTATAGATAATATACCCCTATAATAATAACAAAGTTACCGATCATGTTTCATGATTTTAGGTCATTCTAGATACTATATGAATAATTAGGACATCACCGATGAGTGCTGACTTTGTCGCGCTTTAAATGGTACGTTGGAGTTTTGGGGTGGAAATGTTTGATTTATTGCCATTTCTGCCCTCTCTTTTATGCATGTTCAGTGTTGAGTCAGAAATGTACAGCTAAGTTGTAGGTAAGTGTTGTTGTTAAGTTAATAAAAATAAATAAAAGGTTTAGAATAATACTAAACGTAAAGCCTCCTCCATGTGAAAATGTTTTCCCATACAAGGAGGCTTAAAAATAGACTAGGTGCTAATAAACAAATAACATAAATTGTACAATTGTAAGTGTGCCCGGCTCCCGAGAGGATCATTGACCATTATTTTTAGTGGTGTTAGTGTTTAGGAATTTTCGAATGTCGTTGCACTGGTCTAAAACACGGGCTGCGATGACAGAAACGATCTAAAATCTAACGCAATCATGGTTTGAAAGTGAAATGAAATATTATGTATTTGACAATAAGTATTAAATTATGTTTAACTGAATAATTTAATAATATTTAATCTTGATCAATACGAAAACAGTATTACACTATGGTCATTTAATCTCATACATTTTCTGTGTAAGCAAACGGGTCATTCTAAAGATCAACCTGATGAAGAATGTATTTCTTAATACAGGTTCTAATATTTAAAAAAATATTTTAGTTCTGTTTTGTTGACTATCATTGAAATGTCCCGGCCCTCAATGTATTGATAGTCAAAATGCGCTAAATTCTAATATTCATCGGCAAAATAAAGACACTTAAGAAAAATCTTTGGCAAATATTATATTTTATTAAATAATTTAATTGATTCACCGTTATTTTTTGTTGTATATTATTCTCATTCATATTACATTCAATTTCGTAATCATTAGGACCCATAAAAATTGATTTACTGTAAAAGTTTAGAGATATTCAGCCACACATTTGAGGCAAAGGATTACTACCGTTGCGTTAAAAAATTCATGACATTTCATACCGTCTTTGGAAATTCAAAGTAGGCCTTTTGCGTGTGGTTAGTTACACGAAGTTAACATCCAACGAAAATTTTCACGCAATGTATGGGATAGCTCCACTATAATTCACAATTTCCTACAAGTTACAAACAAAGGTCCCTTCTTGTTCCGATTTAAATGCGAATTGAACAAAATATCTTTTCTTGCACTGAATTGCTGGTGGAAATTTCTTCTTGCATTTAGGTTCATATGGAGGAAGCCCACTTTACATGTACGATATGCATAATGAAACTGCAAATTGATATGAACGTAATGGGACAAATGAATGTGCGGGACTTTTTTCATAGAATGTTATAACGTTAGGAAGAAGTAGCCTATTTTGGAGGCGCATGCAGATCAGGCGGGTTTTCAAGTTCAAAGTTGAAAGAATAGCAGGAGAAAGTAAAGAATGACAGTATGGAAAAGAGCAGAAAGAAAAGATGAGCGGATGGAACGGTGTGGACGTGCGGAGAATCCGTTTTCGTGATTTCCTTCCAGGCAATCCTGTTTTGATCGTCGTCTATGCAGATGAATTGACAATGCTGAATGTGGCTGCAACTTCAGGAAAGGGGAAAATCATTCTGGATTTTCTGAATCAAGTGCAACATTTTGCGGAGATGACCATCCCATAGGAGAATAGACATCTTCATTTCTTCTTTATAACTCTACGGGTGTTTGAACAAAGTTGGAATATTAACCATACGATGATGATGACTTCTGCCTTTCTATGAGCTTGATGGACTTTTGGCACAAGAGGCGTCCCCAGAATTTCATTTCCACATTCCGGTTCATATAGTTATTCTAAAATACCTGTTAAGCTTTTGAAATGTTCGCAAATAATTTAAAGGCAATACAAGTATTTTAGAATAATTTTTAATTATTTGTACATTGTTGGGATGAAGTAAATATTTAATAATAAATTAAGATGTAAATTATCCATGATTTAAATTCTGGCTTACGTGGCTTAAGATTCATATTTTTAAAAGCTACAAAAAATAATTTAAAATTATTATAAATATTATTCAAGAAGCAATACAAATATCTAAGAGTAGCTATGAATATTTTTAATGGCAACACGAATTTATATGTACTTACTATTTGATTAACTAAATTTACATTTTCTAAACTTTTTCCGAAAATTGTTTTGACTTTGTCTGCCTTGTTTTAAAAAACAAAGACAAACGTAAGTAATATCTCGGTAACTCATGCACATGTACATATTGTGATTAAGACTAAACTGAGAGAGGTTACGAGCTGAGATATTAGCTACATGAATTAGTCCTCGAAGGAAACTAATTTGACCTCAAATCCGACAAGGACAAGAGAAAAAGCTTGTTGAACATGTTTCGTTGACATTTGTCGTATTTTTTTTGTTGAAAAGCGTGGGAAAGATTTAGCCATATATGTATAAGATTTGGCTACTATTTAAATTTACAGTAAATTTAATAGCTCCGACAGGAAAAATAATTAAAATCACCAGGTAAATAATAACATCACCGGGTAAATAATAAAATCACCAGGAAAACAATAAAATCACCAGGTAAATATTAAAATCACCAGGTAAATAATAAAATCACCAGGTAAATAATGAAATCACCAGGTAAATAATAAAATCACCAGGAAAATAATAAGATCACCAGGTAAATATTAAAATCACCAGGTAAATAATAAAATCACCATGCAGATAAATAATAAAATCACCAGGTATGTTTTTGCTACGTTTTTATGGCATCGAAGCTTAAGCTAAGCGCCTTTCTAATCTGACCGTGACGTCCGTGTGTCCGATAACACGATAACTCCAAAACCCGTTATCGGATTCACTTGAAACTTGGTACACATTGTCTTTGGGCAAATACATAGCTTGGATAAATTTGTATATGAGCAGAATCCAATGGGTAGTTTCGGAGTTACCTAGGTTTTTACAAACTTGTTGTCGTATTTGCTTGAAACTGGACACACATCGTCTATGGGCAAAACTCTTAGACCGATTCGTATATGAGCAGAATATGACGGGTAGTTTAGGAGTTACCCGGGTTTTTAGAACCATTTTTTTAAATTCGCAAAAAATCACATTCTCTGCCAATCTTCGAATCCCACTTAAATAAAGTTTTGGTGACGATTATTTTTTGCCTAAATATCGGTGAAAATACCCGGGTGTTTGCCGTTAAAATCATAATAGATAAGTTCGTTCACGCTTGCATAAAACATTTTGCTACAGCTGTGCTGCCCTTTGCGAACCGCCCCATTGTAGGGCGGCATGAATCTTAGCGGAGCGATGATTTTTCAGTTTTGTAAAGTACAAGAGTTCAGTCTCAAGATTCAACCTGATGGGAATATTCTATCTCTCTCTCGTATTTGCATTTATCGTATATTCCCGGTATTAATTATTGTTTACCTTATTAGATTATTAGGTGATCAAGCCGTTTAATGTGATTTATATTTTGGCTGATGTAATTATTTACCTGCTTATTAAATTATTTACCTGTTGATTTAATTTTTAACCTGCTAATTTATTTTTTACCTGTTGATTTATTATTTACCTGCTGATATAATTATTAACCTGTTGATTTCATTATTTACAAGCTGATTTAATTTTTTACCTGCTGATTTATTATTTACCTGCTGATTTATTATTTTCCTGGCGATATGTTAATAAGTTCCTGGAAGTAAATTTACTGGTGGTCCCATAATTATTTACTGTTGATTTAAATATAACCCATATTTTAAACATCATAATAATGTATTTGCACGTCTTTGTCATTTGCACTTCCATTTGGATTTATATTTGTACGTAAAAACACAGCTCTAAATCTAAAATTGAAAAACCTTTGACGCAAAAATTAAAATTTGAAAATATATTTATTAATTATTATTATTAGGATTTATAAACTTTCAGCACTGTTATAGTGCCGAAATTTAAATTGTGGAAGATAATTCGTAACTAAATTGTGGGATCGCGCCCTCAAAATAAGGGTGCTTTTTGAAACTTTGAACTAACAAAATTGGCTCTGAATGTACGCCTTGAGGAATTTTCTAAATGCAAAACACCTTTTATAGATATCTTGCTAGATTAATTACTTTAAATATTTTATGGAAAATACTAAATGATATCAAAAACTGTTCACAGTATTACCCCATACACTGGAACCTCGCTATAAGAGAACGCTATAAATTACCAAAATCTGCCTCTTATATAGAAATTCTCTTATAAA
>JAQGAK010005347.1:0-10395 GCA_034696945.1 Lipothrix lubbocki | reverse complement strand
CAAACCGAACTTGACCTGAACTTGAACTTGTCAAGTTCACTGTCAAGTTTTACTTGAACTTGAGAACAGCTCTGATATGCTGGCTCCAAGGATCTCTTATAGAGAGAGAGAGAGTTCTCGTATATGGAGATCTCTTATAGCGAGAGTCCGGTGTATATTAAATAAAAATGGAAAATAGAATACTTACTGCAGCAGCTTATCCAAGGCAAGGAACACAATGACGGTATCCTAACCCGTTTGAAATGTGGTACAAAAATTGGATAAGGTTCAATCCACACGTTTTTTCACGTCCTGCATTTAATTTGTTTGTGTCCTCTTAGAACGGCTAACTTCATTAATTCAAAGTAAATTTTAAAAACCAAATACTGGATGCCATAGATTTTGTGGCAGGGAAAACGACCCCTTTCATAGTTTGTTGTGCGTAATCCATGAGAACTGAGACACTATTCTCGAATCTGTGTTGAATATTTATAATAATTTAAATCAACAAGAGTTGTGAGATTAGAAATAGCGACAAAATGTTAGTACTACACTATTCGTATTTTTTCCTTTTGTCAACATAACTGATTTGAAATCTGAAAAACATTTTGTGGAGAATGAAAAACGTTTTCAAGGGCAACAAACAACAACAAAAATGTATGTGAAAACTTTGTGAGCTCTCCTCGTCTCTGTCCAACCTTTCACTCTGATAAGAAAGCAGTTCAGATGGCTCACTTTTATACAATTTGGAAGAACATATCAGTAGTGAGTACCCGAACCAGAGCCTGTCCTACGATATACATGCAAATATTTACTTTAGATGTGCTAAAGTATACCCAAGGTTAGTGTACTGAAAGTTCGGTTAGAACAAACCTGTGGATGTGAACGGAAACCAGAGTTGGATTTATGCCACAAAAATCCAATTTTTGTTATGCCAGGTGGCATTAATGGGAAAAACCGACATAAATATTAGAATCATTTTTTCAACTTCGAAGAATTATTTTAACAATAGCAGAACTGTCGAAAATACATTGAATCAAAATACGAACAACAAAATACTAAATAAAATTTGATTACAAAGAAAATGCAAACTACAAAATACTTTTCTTTTAACAAAATACAAACTACAATATACATTCACCTCTGCCCAAACAACCAAATACAAAATATTTGTGTGATCACAGAATACAAAATACAAGTTTTGCACATACAAAGTATTTTGGACTAATGAAATAACAAACAGTTGTACTTTAGTGCGTTTGCGTTTAATAAATGTATTATTTCATTTAAATAATAAAAGTGAATGATGATTACATTTGTATCAAACACACAGTCAATGTAAGTCATTTACGTGGTTCTCCAATGATAAATGCTCATCATGTGTTTTCTCTGATTGTGAGTGAGCCTCACTCTGTGCGTCCAACGTGCAGCAGTCAGAAGCACAACAGAACGGTCAATAGAAAACAAGCGAGAAAATTCTGCACTTATGCTTACACTTTCGGAAGTACGGAGACGACGCTGAGGACGAACGCCTTTGTAAAAATGTAGAGAGTACTGAGCACGGTCTGGAACACGCTGATGATATCAAGGCTGAGAACCTGTGAAAAATTATTTCAGCCCACTTGTTCTTGATGCTTTGTGATCTTGTTATTCAATGCGCGGGAAATTCAAACACTGTTTTTGACATCATTAAATTCCCTTTCTAGCATTTATCTTATTCAACTTGAAGATTATTCTAACGTAAAAAGCTGGTCCTATTTTAACTGTGTGAAAAAAGGCACGCACGCCCCATTTTATTTTTCATAAAATAGTTAAGGGTGCCCCTCAAAACGTTACATTTTTGCCCTTTTAGGAAAATTTGTTACAACTCTAACCATGTTAAAACATGTTCAGGCGTAAAGTCTCGTGTTCTTAATGTTTAAAGCGTAAATCAGTAGCCTCATTGATCGCATTTGTTAAAAAAGTCAACCATGGCAGAATCGGGCAGAAGGTTAAAATTGGACTATGAGACGAGTCCAAAAACTACAGCATATGTGAAAGTAATTTTTTAGAAAATAAAACGTCGTACGATTTCAATATTATTTAAATATGTTAATGTGTGTATAAGTTGATCAATTTTCATTTTGGCAGTTTCTTATCAGTAATTTTTAAATATCAAATTTCTTATTAACTGTTGACAGGACGAGGATATGGTAGCCACATATGTGAGAGAGCAAGTTTTCAGTATTCCATTGGTAAGCAATTCCTAAACATGTCGTATAGAGTTACTAATACCTTTAATTATATATGCAATTTAATCAGGCAAATCAAGTAACAAAACGAAAAATATTCAAATGTTTTAGATCACTGACATAATTTTCGACTACATTCCTCTTGTGGACATCCATGTTTGCTCCCAGATATCCAAAACGTGGTTCGCAATGATGACAGATTACAACCGACGTAGACGACTACTCCTTTTAAAATGCCCGAACAACATTTTTGATTTGAGGAAGTGTCGTCGATTCTTGCAGACAAATGCAGATTTTGTTTCGAAACGTCGTATACAGGGAGCATACTTCTCAGTCAATAGTGCATTCCTCCACAATTATTTTACCAGTGGTAAGGTCAGGGACGAGCAAAGCGGGTACGACAAAAGAACACATTTAGACTTGCTAGAACTAATACTTGCTGAAATTGAACTGAAGCATCTCGTCATAAAATTTGATAGTTCTTACGAAATGTTACTTCGTAACGGCGCTTCATTCCCGCTGTTTTTATTCGATGGCATTCAGACGCTTACAACCAAAGGAGACCAATCCATTTACTGGATTTACGGATTTTCTTCTGACTTTGGCAATTTAAAGTCAATTTTAACGGACACAGCAATGGGGAGTTTCAGCAGTTACAGTTTGAAACTCCACAAAAACCACTTTGAAATACTTCTTCGGAAATGCCCCGCTCTCCAACAATTAAAACTTCCCGTGGATTTAAGATTTTTACCTCCGTTTGTGAAACTTGGAAAGCTTTCGCTGGTCAAGTCATTAATGATCGTTTGTTTCGATCCGCCGTGTAAAGCCATGGCACGCAATCTGGCGAACTTGGGGACTCCCCTAGAAACGTTAGTTATTGACATGTTTTATTACGCGAACAAAAGTGAATGGATGGTGGACCTTAGGGAAGTTGTACAACTTTTACAGCCATGTTTGACCAGCGCAACGAAAGTTATAATTCGATACGAAGAATCTGACCAAATATTGCAAATTGATATGCCTGCTCTTCCCTGGGCCAGGAAAGTGGAATTAGCTTTCACTCGCCATACGAAGCTTGAGGAATATGAACGCAAAGCAGTTCAAGATCGTCTGTCACAAATTTTTCCCAATGGCAGCATCGACTTGGTTGACTATCCTGTTCATGCGTACTGAAATAACTGGACCACTGCGGCTACAAGATAGATACATATTGCCCACACTTGTAGTTGAATGTAAAATTCTAATGTAGATTAATAAAACCCATTGCGGGGCTTAGGACGCAGTAGTCAGTGCAGTAGTGTCACTATGAACATACAGTGCTAGGAATGTCCCGCTCATTCGGAAAACATGCGGTGTTATAAACATGGAGGAGTGAGAGAAAATATTCTAATCGCTTCTTCGTGCAACGCTAAATGAATGAATTAATATGTTTTGCATTCCCAACTTATTCGTCAATTTTAATCATGCTAGTGTTTCAGTGAATTATTGGAGTAGATCAGGGGCGCAGTTGTAAGTTTTCTTAGAAGGCTCTGAGACCAATTTTTTTATATCAGCCTATGTTAAAATATTAAATACCAATAATTCTAAATTTCTTAAGGCTTGGCTCAGCCAGGGCTCAATTGCACCCCTGAACTGAAGTAGATGCCTCTTTATCAAAAATTTCGGCCTATGTATTATACACTAAAGTTCAGTGCAATAAACAAATGCTTTAACGTGTGTCCAAGTTTTCTAATCCTTCATCATTCATGTAATATTTAATGAAATATATGATAGTGGATAAATCATGCACTTGGCAATTAAACGAACGTAATAATTGGGGTAAAATACAACTGGGTAGTATACGATCGTTAGGTAATTTTGTCTGCGAAATACCTTTAGACTGTAATGAGTGTTCGCTAAGCTTAATCATACCGATGTATTTTTAATATATATATATATATATATGTAACTTTTGAATTCATGGAGCAAGACTTATTAATTATTTAATTAATTGTAATTAATAAATAATTGTAATCAATTATTGTTTAGAAAGATCCGTGCAGATTGTGCGTGTGTAAAGGCTGAGGCCACTTATATCGACCGGATAAATTCTATTCTATACCCATGTATTGCCAGCCCATTCATTGTCCGGGAAATTTAAACTAAGTATATCTCAATATCACACTACATACCACTACCCTACCTATTAAAGCCATTGAACTTTTTTACATCAAATGTTTTTCTCAGTCCTCCCAAACAATTTGGTTAAAAGTATTAATTGTATGTACTACCTGATTCACAAGATCTACTTATTATTAATCCAAGTCCAACCCAATAATAAAGAGTTCCGCTGAGCCAACTTGTTTTGGCATTCAAAAATATTTTATTTCTGAAACACTACTGCTAAAGGGAGTGTGTGTTTAATGTAAAAAATTAAACCTGTAAGTTTTAAAACAAAACAATTAGACAAGAAGTTTGTAATTATCAATAAGTTTTCAGCAGTTTTTTCAGCAGTTTTCCAGTTTTTGCGTATTTATTTTATTTCATTTTAGGCATTACATTATGTCAGACTATCATGCATACAGGGAAAAATTGCGCTCCTCTAAGAATAACCCAGCAGATATGCAGGTAAATAATGTTTTATGTGTTACGGATAATAATTTATAAAAATGTAATTTGTACTAATAATTAGTTTAATACCGAACCCACGACCCACTGTCAGACACAATATAGGCTCATGTATCTTATTTTGTAACCTTCATTAAATTTTATTGTCAATTTTTTAATATTTAATTTTGTGTTAACTGTGCATAGGACGACGATGGGGTACTCGCGGGCTTGAAGGAGCAAATCTTGAATATTCCAATAGTAAGTAGTTACGGATAACTCATTTATATCTTAGAAAGTTTTTATATTTTAAAATGTTTTTTACATTTTAAAAAGTTTTTTATATTTTAAAATTGTATTAGCACACAAATCAATCAAACTTCGTTACATGAATAGATCGTGGACCTCATTTTTGATAATCTTCCTCTTGCGGATCTCCATTGTTGGTCCAGAGCATCCAAGACGTGGTGCTCCAAGACGGGGGATTACATTCGAGGACGACGAACACTTCTTTTAAAATGCCAGGACAGCATTTCCGAGTTGCGGAAGTGTCTCCGATTCTTGGAGAAATACAAGGACTTTATTTTGAAGTTTAAAATCAATGGAGTGCACTTCTCAATTAAGAATGAAAAATTAGATCCATTTTACAGATTCGAGGGCGAGGAATCGGATTGGGACACGATGGACAAACGGAGACAACTGCAGACTTTGATAAAAGAAATATTTTTCCGAGTTGAAATTAAGCATATCATTATAGAATATGTTTCAACTTCGTGCCATATAGTGCATAACACTATTTTATTCCCGTTGCTTGGTAAATGCTTGGATGGAAATGCAACTGAGTCGATCGCACTCAGGGGGATCAATGCATTTGCTGGATTCAGAAAATACATAAAGGATTCAAAAATTTAAAGTGTATATTAACAGATACCATGTGGGGCTGTTACAACTGTTATGAACATGATCATCAAGAATTGAGTTTCACAAACATTCTTACCTATTGCTCAGCTCTCCAGCAATTGCAAATTCCAGTGAATTTACGTTTTCTGGATTTGTTTGATGTTCGCAATAAGCTCTCATTGATTACGTCTGTGCTGATTAATGCTCGTGATCGTCCGTGTAAAATAAAGGCAGGAAAGTTGGCGAAATTTGGGACTACCCTAGAAACGTTAGCTATTGATACGCTATACTTCGACCCCACTGTTGATGCGATTGAGGACTTCAAACAAGTAGTTCAAATTTTAATACCATGTTTAGACAGCACAACGAAGGTTATACTTCGATTCGTAGAATGTAGCCATTTATTGAAAATTAAATTGCCTGTTTTTCCAATTGTGAAGGAAGTGCACCTAGCCATTGACAACTTTTCTAGAGTTGGAGCTTCAGAAGTTTATAAGAGCGGTCCAGTTCAAGAGCGTTTATCACAAATTTTCCCCAACGGCAAAATTGCCTTGGCTCCGAAATGTTTGATGCTAAATGCAACCCACTGAAATTGAATAGTTATTTTTTAATTAGTTAAATATACGAACCATATAACTCTCTACAAATATGCTGACTTACTCTAGAATAATATCCGTTATTTTAAACCAGGCTATCTTTGCACTGAATAGCCACTTGTATCTGACTATCTTTGTATGTACGAAACGCTTAAGTTCAGGTTGTGAATAAATGCGTTAGAATAAAATCTATTAGAAATTAATAGTATTTTTTGTTCTCCAATTATTTCTGATCATGTTTGAACTCATCATGTTTTTCCCCTGATTGTTGCGAGTGAGCCTCACTATGTTTGTTCAACTTACTGCAGCCAGCAGCACAGAACGGTAAATATTAGGCAAGCGAGAAAGTTTCACAGTATTGCTTACACTTTCGGAAGTACGGGACGAACGTCTTACCCAAAATGCAGGGAGTATGTAGAAGTAGAGAGTGCCGTTTTCAAAAGGCTGATTATGTCAATGCCAAATTCCGTACATGTTTTACGCAGAATGAATTTTTTATTAATGTCCATAAGTCAACAATTTTAAAATTAGTATTACATTTTTAAAAAGATTATTCCTTCAAAAAACCACGTCAAATAAAGTCTTGTTTTAATCAACAATTTTAAAATTTTGTTTGTTTCATACACCTCGAAATTTGTTAGCAGTAGTTTAAGCAATGGTGATTTTATTTCGAAAGTATCAAACGATATAAAATAAAGCGAAACAAAAAACCATTAAGTGTGAATTCCCAATTACTACAGAAGGTGAAAAAGTTTTAGGAATATTTTTTAGTTCGCCGGGCTTTATGGATAGAAATTGGACGGATCTAGAATTAAAATTTAACACTAAAATCGAGCTTTATAAACTTAAATATCCGAATGCTAACATTATAACACGCACGAAAATTGCAAATATTTTTATTTTACCAATTTTATGGTACAAAATAAAAGTGCTTGACCCACCGGAAACCTTCATTCACAATGTAATTGATTCTATAGAAAGCTACATATGGAATAATTCCAAACGATGGGTCAAAAAAGTATTCATATATTGTGAGTTAAAGGAAGGAGGTCTCAATATTAAACATCCACAAGTGCAAAAAATGCTATTTCGTATTAGACAAGTTTTCAAGTTCATATCAAACAATTACAATGACTATTTTAATCAAGAAGCATACAATAGAATTCTGAAGTGCATCTCCCTAAACAATACACATCTGGTTCCTTACTACGCAAATATCCAAAAGCATTTGCGACTGACTCTCTTTAGATTAAAAAATATTCCAAATAAACTTTGTGATCAGATGGGATTTCAAAACTATGTGATGGCACCACATATTCAATTCCTTGAAAATGTCGGTGTCAAATCCTTCCAAGATCTTATTGTTGAGCAACACAGAGAACTACCAAGACACAAACACAGAACACTACAAATCCTATTAACGAAATATCGAAATCAGTTTAAAGATTACTGCAAGACTGAAGACCAAATCATGGAATATGAAACATTCAACCCTTTAACAAGCACCTTTAATACAGGCACTATCAAAGCAACTCGCCAAAGCCTCCTTTGGAGTGTTTTCAAGGCACAAGTCACGAACGAGATAACAGCAAAAATACACAATCACAACTGGAAATTCTTAAAACAGTGCAAGACAACAAAAGAACATGAAATAACTTGGAAAATATGGCACAACGCCTTATGCTCCCCTAAAATGGCTTTTCAGATAAGATTAACAGCTTCTCCTCAATGTCCTCTATGTCAGAAGTCCAACACACAACCTTGTCATTATGTCAACTGTAAATACTTTGATAAAATTTGGAGCTATATTAAACAATTGTTCGACCTATCTCAATCTCAACCGTTTAATGACAACTTCAAAAAATCCGGCTTCTTTACTAAAACGGAAAAAAACTCATGCCTAATGCACTTTATAAATGTGTTATTGCACTATTTATGAATCAATTCATCTCAAACTAAATACAAATAATGTATTAAATGATCCATTTATTTGCTTGCAGCAGAAATTATTTGATTTATTGTATCATGATTTTCAGAATCAATACAAAAATGAGTCTACCGTGGCTTTCTGTATGCATTGGAAACATGTTAACTTTCTGTACAGTATAAGCGGAAATGTACTAAATATTAATTCACCAAGTGTAATTTAACAATAATGCACACTTAGATCATTCAGTAAGCTGGGAGTCTAAGCAACTCCTGTTCCGTAAGCTGGAAGCATCTGTTATGTGGATGACATTGCACGCAAATTATTTTCGATCATAAACCCTTCAAACACATCATTGTCTATAGCAAAATAATTGTAAAATGAACTCTCAATGATACTGACTCAACAAAAACTTCTGAATAAATCAAATGACTTATCTCACAGAAAAAAAAATATATAAATATATATGTAAATATATATGTAAATATATATTTACTTATATATGAGACTTATTTTAGTGACATAGCGTTCTCGTATAGCAAGATTTCAGTGTATGTTGAACTATTGTTATTGATATTGCATTGCATACCAACTACTAATGATATGCATTTCGGTGCACATTTCTAATTTATCAGTAGATGAATTATACTAATAGGAGATTAGTAAATTTAGGGCATTATCTATAATTATGGTAATTATGTTAACCACAATTCCACGATCTGCATAGTAATAAGATCCAATGAAGATTTTTAAGTTCATCAGTCCATTGAAGGATTTTTGAAAGGCGGGTGTTTTCCCACACTGCCACTTCCATGAGCCTAAAGTGTCCTTCGAAACTTCATGTATGCAACCCATAAACGTAAATGTGCCGACTAAGATAGAGATTGCAAATACTGTAAAACAGGGCAAGGTTATTTGAACAAAACCATGTCCACGAATGCCGCCGTAAATGCCGTACCTAGCCAAAGCAATAAGAAACCATTCCAATGTTGGAAGGATAATGGCACTAACAAGTTCTTTGAAAAAGACATTAATCAGTATTTGAATTTGTTTGTAAATTCGGATAAAATCTTTTTTATCCACGATATTCATATTTGCGTTAAGCCTGTATAAAATGGAATTAAAAAAATATTTTTTTAAATTAAAATTTGTCATACCATGCAAACAAACGAACTATATACTTAAAAATTTGAATAAAAACCCACCCGTTGCTGACTTGTACAACTTGAACTACAGAAGCAATACTATGTAACTAGTGACGTCATGTAGGCTAAGGGTATGCTTGTGATCCAAACATAATACATCGGAATTGCAAAAAACACTCTTTCTGGAATCGACAGAGAGGTTGGTTCAGAATGGAACAAAAGCGATAAACACAATGGAAACTCCGGAAAGAGAATTGTAACAATTGCAGTTACCGCAGAAAAGTAGACAAAGCCGAAATAAGTTAACAGGCAAGACATTCCAATGTGGTCAGTCATATAGAGGATTGAGATTCCAGTTTGAGCAGCTTTTTGTTTGACGAAAAAACAATTCTAGATTTGATTAAACATATTATTTTGTTTATTTAATGATTACAAGTTTATAGATGTAACCACAATTTATTGAGTAACTCAAAAGGATTAAATATAATTGTTATTTTCAATATGATTTAAGAAATTATACCTTGTCAATTGAATAGAAGATTAGTTATCATTGTTTCTCACCGTTATAATTAGTCAGGAATGTGACAAAAGCGCCAAAAATTGCTTGAACATCTCTAGGTTTCTGCAATACAGTAACGACATTACCAGCAATGATTAATAGTCCCATATTCGCCGTAATGACGAGTGGCTCTAAAATATCTGGCTGTCTGTCCGTCCTCGTGACCATGCGAAAGGTTCGGATTAGTGCCCATACAGTATAGATCAAATATAAGCTTGAGTGTATGTACCAAATGAATTTGCGCTGGTTAGATTTTGAATAAACCATTTGAAGCTCTGCTATGTTCCGGAATTCAAATGGACAGGCATACGTTCGTATTGAAATATTTTCGAGTTTTGCTATGTACGTATCTGCCATTGGGCTAAATACTGGCATCCTTACTATATTAATATTTAAACATGTGTGTCACGTTTCTGCGTACAGTATCTCCTCCTCAACCGCTGACCCGATCGCAATAGTGTTAGTGTCATTT
>JAQGAK010005346.1:0-10396 GCA_034696945.1 Lipothrix lubbocki | reverse complement strand
CAAAAATAAATACAAAAATAAATACAAAAATAAATACAAAAATAAATACAAAAATAAATACAAAAATAAATACAATAATAAATATAATAATAAATACAGGGCGCACTTTGATAATTGGGTTTAAGACAAATTATTGGGCATACAAAGACTACGATTCTATTAAGTTAGGTTAGGTTAATACAAAAGATACCTAAATAATACGAAATTAATACAAAACATACCTAAATTAATACGAAATTAATACAAAAGATACCAAAATTAATACGAAATTAATACAAAAGATACCAAAATTAATACGAAATTAATACAAAAGATACCAAAATTGGTACAAAATCGGATACAAAAATCGAATACAAAATCAAATACAAAATCTGATACATAAAGTGATGCAAAATTAATTAAATAATACCTGTACTCCCTCATAAATCCAAGTAATAGGATAATGTGCGTAGCAAGTGATTTCGACCCTGGACACATTCACTTTTAAATCTAAAGCCCCATCGGCGGGGATTTCGCTATACTCAACTGCGTACTGCGGCGGCAGTATCTTTGTAATCTTCAGGTCAGGTGCGGCAACAATTATCCCAGCGGTTACTAAAAGGAGCACCGAAACTAAATTAGTCCGCATGGTAAAATGAAACAATACAAAGACCTCAATGTAAAATAAAGGAAGATGTCCAGTTGAGTGAGTGAAAGGATCCAAGAGGGGTTGATCCAAATCCGACGGAAAACTGTGAAGCTCGAGTTTGGAAATTTTGTTGTCGACTCATTGTACATCAAGGTATGTATATGCGGTTATTATGAATAAACAATTTGCGTAATTTAGCTTCTTATGACATTCCATTTTTACACATACTACACACGTGTCCAACGTGCATATTGTCATGTACATATATATGTACACCAATGCTATTTTATGGGAAGTTCCAATTAGTAATTAAATGGGAACTCACATACATAAGGAAAAACAATGTTCCTTTCGGGAATTACGCATTTTACCTCTTTCCTTCAATTTTTGTTGTTAAAATCCTGGAGTGACTGACTTATAATTTTCTCGATAAAAACAACAACAGGAAAGTGAACAAGGTTACGAGATTCTTTGCTTTCATTTTTCATTCATTCATATAATGTCCATCGCACACCAAATTGTATCAAGTAATTATGCTTGACAGTGTATGACAAGTGTACAAAATGAAAAATGTGATGACAAATACACACAATTAATTAAACATAGCGTCACGATTTATTTCTTCTTTTTTTTAATAATTGCGCCCGCGTGAATTTCTGATGATTCATATTCCAAGAAAACGTTATGCAATGTTTTTTTTGTACAATTTGTTAGAGTTTTAATTTGTTAGGGTTTTTACGCTAAAAATAACATTTTCCTAAATTCCTAAAGCAGAATTCTTGAAATTAATTAATTTAAATACTAAAACCCGAAGATTAATTAATTAAGTGCGGATTAAATTAAATATATTGTTAATATTAGAAATAATGTTAATTAAATATAAAATAATTTATTTATTCGAACAAACAACTTTTAATTTAATTGACAAAATATATTTGTAAAATAATTTACTACAAATTTTTGAAATTAAATATAATTAATTAACTAATAATTTATTACTTTAATATTTACTAATTAAAAAGAAATCGGTTCCCACTTTGACTTTTCGTAGCCCCGCTTACACCAGCAAATCCCAATGTAAGTGTAGCCAGCACAGGTGAAAATACTGCAAATTAGGAAGAATATGGCGACGGATAGGAAGACGGTGGGGCTTCTAAATCTCTCGGGCTCATTGCAGTAATCTTCGTAGCAATAACATTCCTCCATTAATATTATGGTAACATCAGTGGGATTATTGTTGTGGTTGAGCGGTAGGGTCAAGTTTTTCTGAGTGCAAGTATTATTATTGGCATCTGTGATTGTTAGAGAAGGATGAGGATCGTGAGCGAATCCGAGGATGTAGAAGTAGCGATCTCTATCCGTTGAATTTAAGTATGTAGTTTTTACACAAGAGACAACAAGATTGGAAGAAGAATCGTCGTCCATTATCTCATCAACGGGTGTAGCATGTCTAAAGTCATAATCACAATTCTTGCTTTTATTAAAGTTGTAATTTTTGAGAATCTGCTCCTCCGCGCCGTCCATTTCCTTTGACACGTAGGAGCAATTGTAGCAAGTGAGAGCTGAAAATAAAATAAAATAACTTATATTCATTCATGATTTTCAAAACGGATTACGTGGAAATAACGAAAACTTTATTGAGTACACGCAACGTTTCGAGAACAATCAGTTCTGTTCTTCAGGCGAATTACGACTTATAAAATAACTTAATAAAATAACTTATGTTCCACAAATAAAAACTTAAATTTTTAATTTAACAATACCTACAGAAATATATACACAAATATTTTTGTACACAAAGAATTATAATTTTAATATTTATTTTATCTCAAATAATCATAGAAATACGTTTTTTTGAACAAACCTGTTGAGAGTTCGAGTAACGCCGCTGCGAAACACGTGGTCAAGATTGCTAAACTCTGAGTTTGCATCTAGATTTAGGCATCTACTACTAGATTAAATATTAGATGCAATAATATTTCGAATAATTAAATAGTTTATACCACGGAAAATTACAAATAACAAATCCAGATTGATAATGCTGTAATGAATAATTAAATATGATTATTATTATTACAAGCAAAATACATTGTTATGATAGAAATAGTAATTTAAGTAATGTAAACATTCCGAAAGTGTGTTATTTATTAATGTCTTATATAAGAAAACAGAAATTATCGTTGGATAAACAAGGTGAATTTATTTTGGTCTTGCATTTGCTACTGAAATCAAATGCGGTTTAAGGTTTAACCACGATTTCACATAACTGAAACTCACTCGTACCCAGCAATGTCAATGAAAATACTGATGACAAGAATATTCATATAAATAAATAAAAGCTGCTGGAAAACCTGAAATGGAACATTATATTATGCATATTATATTATATATATTACAAAGTCAAGGATTTCGCCACTTCTCAAAGTCTTTGTTTTGTTCATTATTAGATAATATAACCATTTTTAATTACAATTTACAATTATAATAAATTGGAAGTGCATGTAAGTTATTTCTAGAAGGTTAGAATAGTTTGCCTTAGTAATGCTGTAGTAATTCTAGCATTTTTGCATTGTGGAATACCTATACAATCGCTATAAGAGATCTCCGTATAAGAGAACTCTCTCCGTAAGAGATCCTTTGGACGTACATATCATACATAGTTATATGCATACTGGCTCTCTCTATAAGAGAATTCCTACTATATAAGAGACTGATTTTGGTGTTTTATAGCGTTCTCTTATAGCGAGAGTTCAGTGTATCAATATTTACCTTCTCCAATTACCCTTACCGTTTTCAGTTCTCAATGCAATTTAAACGGGATATCCTATGCTAAGCTATTAATTGATGGATCTCTCATCTGGCATTAAGGTTCACTTCGAGATAGCCCACTTTGCATCTCCAACGTCGATATGTCTAAAATACAAGGCCGGCCAGATCCAGGGGCTACTAACAAAACAAAAGAAAGGTACAAGGTTGATTCTTGACTGATTTTGTTCCAGAGTATGACAATCTCATATATATCCACGTCCCCGTGAAGGTTCCTTTACTGCTGTTGCACCTTTTCCTTTGCATATATCTCCATGTACTTCTAACTTTTGTGCACTACATGCATATAACAAAAACTTACTGCGTGACTGAGCACCTGAAAATATTTACCTGCTGCTAAAGAGTTGCACTGAAATAATATCCCACACAGTCACACACTTACGGGAAAGAATTCACAGAGTAAGAAAGTTTCCTTTGATTTCTTGCTCCCTTGAGTTGTTGACAATCCCTTCCGAGTAGATTTATAATTTGTTATACATAGCAAATACAAGCTTAACAATTTATTTGTGAATCAAAAATTTTGTTCTTTACGAAAAATACGATGCATATGGTGAAAAATTTTGTTAATCCGTTCGTGTGCATTTATTCACTCTATGTAAAATATAGAAAATAAAGAGTTTGGGGAAAATGTATAATAATAATTAAATTATTATTGATAAAAATCGTAAAAATACATAAAAATAAATAAGAATAAATAAATAAAAATAAGCAAATGGCGAGGCAAAACTCCAAACACTCTAAGGCCAGCCGTAAAAAACTGCACCAGTGCCCTGATTGTGGGAAAAGCTTTCCCGGAACACAAAATTTTACTAGGCATAGAAGAACCCATACAGGGGAAAGACCATATCAATGTAACCTGTGCAAAAAGAGCTTTGTGGATAATTCTGACCTGAGCCGACATGTGGGAACGCATACAAAGGAAAAGCCACACAGATGTGACGTCTGTGCCAAGACATTTGCAGAAAAAGTAAAACTCCGACTACATTACAGAATCCACACGGGAGAAAAACCATACAGTTGCCCAAATTGCAAAAAAACGTTTTCTCAAAGTAGCGGTTTAAATGCCCATTTGAAGATTCACGCCGGTTTAAAACCAATAAAATGTAGTTTCTGTGAAAAATATTTCGTGAATCGCTCCAGTCTACGGAGGCACGCAATAACTCATAACAGCCTAAAACCACACAAGTGTAGCATCTGCAGCCAAACCTTTAAACGACTACAATCTCTACAATTACATTCCAGATTGCACACCGGTGAAAAGCCATATAAATGTCACTTATGCGAAAAATCCTTCCATCGAGATAGAGCACTCAAAACTCATATAAATCTTCACACTGGCGAGAAACCATTCAAATGTACCAAATGTGAGAAAGCTTTCCATGGTCAAGACATATTGAGGTTACATTTAAAAACCCACAATGAAGTGAAACCGCACAAGTGCGACATTTGCCAGCATGGCTTCACGCAAAGAGGCGATTTAAATCGACACATGGCAGTTCACACCAGCGAAAGACCATTTAAATGTGATGTGTGCAACAAACGCTTTAAAGACCAGAAGTGTTTATATAATCACCAAGCCGTTCACAGAGTAGAGAAAACATTTAAATGCAGCTTTTGCAACAATTCCTACAGAAGAAGGGACGAACTGAACAAACATATTAGAAGCCATACTGGTGAAAAGCCATATAAATGTTCACATTGTGATAAACAATTTTCTGATTGCAGTCAACTGAATGAGCATCGACGAATCTATACAGTTCCTAGAGAAATTCCTTTCAAATGCAAAATTTGCAACAAATCTTTCTTTACTAAACATGGGTACGTTCTGCACCGGAGGATCCATACTGGAGAGAAGCCATACAAATGCGCACATTGTGACAAACGATTCTCCAGTAAGAGTAATCAAGGTAGGCACATGAAACTGCACGGGGGAGAAAATCCGTTTAAGTGCAATTTGTGTTCAAAATCCTTCTCCTCGATGAGAGGAATCAAAATTCATTTAAAAACTCACACTACTGGAGAAAATTCTTACACTTATTTTTCCGAAGGCAACCAAATCCTTGTCTCGTCAAGTAATTCAATAACCCTGCGAAAGCGACAACATTTGAAGACGACGATCCATTCCAGGACTGAGCGGGACAACAATAATTCATCTAGGGATGATTCGTTTAAAGGAGCTGGAAATATTGTGATGAGAAGACAGACAAATAATGTTAAGGAAATTAGGCAATATCAATCGTATTGCAATGAATGCCACTTACCTTGTTCATCATTACAAGACTTGTGCAAGCATTACTCGGATTTTCATTCCCTGCCCAGAGTTTACGTTAAACGATTAGTTTTTACAATCTGACATACGTAGTAGAAATACGAAATACATCGTCGATTAAACATGCAAAGGGTGCTAAAATTTGCGTAATGTTAGGGGTTAAAATTTATTTTAGCACCTTTTCAATATTAACCTATGCTTTTAATTCGTGCTCAACGGTTAATTTGACATATGTACATAATATGGAGTTTATGCATATGTACTGTTTTATTAAATTATATAAGCTGTATTTTAAATGTTTTTTAAGTTCTGGTGCACATTCATAATAAATTAAGTTATGTAACACCAACAAAGTTTGTTAAAATTAATTCACAAATAAATATTCCGCAAATTTTTATCCTAATTTTGCCGTGAATTAGTTTACTTACACATATAAATAATCAAACAAATAAAATATGTGTATAATAATAATTTGTTATGATGAATTAATTTGTATTGATTTTTTTTGGTTGAATTATTTGTGGTTGCTTTAAATTCTGAATTTATTTATCCAATAATTTGCTTGATTTTATTTTGTTTGCACAAAGCCCAGATTAGCTTTGTAAGTTCGTGATTAATTCATTTATCAAACTATGATACCCTTTGTCCTTTTAAACAATGTAAAGATGGATTAGTAGTTCCAAACATTCAGCGATACCTGTCAATTTTATCTCCTTGAATTGTGATTGTAAGTGATTGAGATAAAAAGGTCATTATTTCTATTCACTCTTTTTCCCCGTTTGATAGTGCTGCTGTTCCCTATACATCAAGTGTTCTTTATTCCAGTTGTATCTTTCACAATTTTAATTAATTATCTTCAATTTCTTTATACTCACCAATCAGCATTTCTCTACACTCATGGCGTTTCCTGTATAAAAATTATTTCATACAAATAAAAATCAGTGTGCACTGAGCGCGGTTAATTTTTTTCCGTACGCACTCAATTTTTGAATATTATTGCTGTTGGAAAAATAAGAATAATCTTGATTGCAAAATTTATTGTTAAGTCAAAGTATTTGATTTAATTTATTTCCAGACTTGCATTGCTACTTGCTACGTAAGTGTTTTTCTACATAAAAAATACGAATAAATAATATATATCTAAATAAAAATTATTTAAAAAACTGTAATAACTGTTATAGGGGAATAAATAATAATCATTTAAAAAAAATTTTATTTAAAAAAACATTTAAAAAATAATTCTTTCCAGATCACAAATACTGTTGCCGTTGATAGAAGTCGGCTTTTATAAAGAAATGAGGACGCCGAAAAACTCTAAAAATCCAAAAGAAACCCCTCATATTAAAAAGCTTCACCAGTGCCCCCTGTGCGAGAAAACGTTTGTCAAGTCCAGCCTGACCAGGCATATGAGAACGCATACTGGGGAACGGCCTTTCCCATGCAATCTATGTCATAAAAGCTTCTCCGATAGCACTGGGCTACGACGTCATGTGCGCACGCACACAAAAGAAAAACCTTACAGTTGCGCCATCTGTCCAAAGGCATTTCACACTCAAGGGAAACTCCGAGAACATATCAGAACTCACACGGGTGAAAAGCCCTATAAGTGTCCTCAATGTCACAAAGGTTTCACAAAGTCAGAACATTTAAGAACACATGTGAAGACTCATACACGCGAAATGCTATACAAGTGTAATTTTTGTGAAAAACTTTGTACCAACCTACAAAGACACATGCGAAATCATACGGGAGAGAAACCATATAAATGCAACATTTGCGACAAGACTTTCGCCGGATCACAAAACCTCCAGACTCACATGACCTTTCACACTGGAGAAAAGTCCTACAAATGCAACTTGTGTGATAAATCCTTTCGTCGAACTAGGGAACTCCACAATCACATAAATCATCATACTGGCGAGAAACCATTTAAGTGCGGAACATGCGGCAAAGCCTTTCATTCTAAAGAATGTCTGAGGTCGCACTTGACGAGTCACAATGAGAACAAAATTAAAAACCACAAATGTAACATTTGCCAAAAAACATTTGAACGGAAGAATTGCTTGGAGAGTCACATAATGAGCCATACTGGGGAAAGGCCTTTCAAGTGTAGAATTTGTAATAAAGGCTTTGTCTGTACACAAAATTTGCAAGTTCATCAATTAAAGCACACCAGAGGGAAACCTTATAGTTGTAACATTTGCAAAGAAACCTTTGCCCACCAACGTTCCATGATAGTGCACACAAGGGTCCATACGGGAGAGAAACCTTTTAAATGCAGTCATTGCAGTTATGCTTGCTCACAAAGCAGTCGTTTAAAAGTGCATCAGGAAACTCATTCGGGGGAAAAGCCTCATGAATGCCCGCAGTGCAGGAAAGGATTTACAACCTTGGGGAATAGAAACAGACATTTAAAGATCCACAAGGAGTAAATTCAATCTAGTTGGGATTAGTGCAATTTATGGGAAATGATTATAATTTCTATGTTTAGTAATATAATTTAAAATAATAATAATAATTTATTCTTATGAAATCACTAGGATATCATAGAATTTATTATTTATCTGCTTATTCGGTTTGTAATTCTCAAGTAACGTTGTATGTAATGCACATGTATTTCCAATAGAGGAGTCTACAATGTTAAATAAAATCAGAAACAGCCATAATGGTCTACTTGTCTACTTTAAACACGCTATGCACGTAACACTCTAACTCGTGGACTACACATATCAGGTCATTTACTTAAAATTAATTTACCATTGAGTTATTTCCGTTAAGAGCGTGATGCCGCAGGACTAAACATCTAAAAATAGAAACGCTAGACCTTCGGAGTAGCCTTCAAGTGGCTTTAGAAAGTGTCAAGGGAAAGAATTTACATTATAATGTCATTCTGCTTTCTGTTTTATTGTGTTGCCAAGCTCGTGGAGTAAATATTTCAAATTCATTTGTTGTAACTCAGATTGATTATTCGAATCGACACAGGATTCGAAAAAATTAGACTATTGGAATAGGAGTAATTAATTATAGTTTCATTTTTAGTATCTCAATTATAATCTCAACCAGTTTCAATATTATAATAATGTTTTTATCCGATATCAACAATATTGCAGTATTTCAAATTCCAGAGCCAAGTGGCATGCCAAGTGGAAGAAGCATGTTAATTAAAATTATTACTGTTTTGCATGCAAATTCATATTTCGCAATTCCTTCTTAATGAGGGTTTAAATAAAAATCACGAAATATGTATTACCAAGTAGGATTTTAAACGAAAGAGTGAAAACTTCATTGAAGAAAAGCAATGAATACTCCCTTTGACGGCCCTATTTATAAGAGCCGACCCTATAACTACCGCAGTTTTTCTGTGCCAGAACGAGATTTACATGAAATCTCGGCACTTATAAAAGCACTTCTTTATAACGGTCGCAGTTGCATGGGTGTCTTTTTGAGGAACTGTTATTGTAGTGAATACTGAATAAAGAACAAAAAAATATGTCGACGAAAAACGATTCAAATTCCAGTCCTAAGAAAAGACAATACGAGTGCCCTGAGTGTGGGAAAAGTTTTCCCGGATCACAAAATTTGGCCAGGCATGTGAAAAGACACAGGGGGGAAAAGTCATTCCATTGTAATCTGTGCCAAAAGAACTTTACTGATCATCCGGGTCTACGCCGTCATGTAGCTACTCATACCAAGGAATATCTACACAGTTGTGACGTATGTGCGAAGAAATTTGCAGAACCTGCAAAGCTCCGTTTACATTACAAAAGTCACACGGAAGAAAGAGAAAAGCCATTCAGGTGTCCACAATGTGACAAAAGATTCTTTAGTTCAGCCCATTTAAAATCACATTTGAAAACACACACAGACGAGAAGCCATTTAAGTGTAATTTCTGTGATAAGTCTTTTGCACAATTGTCTTATCTACCACGACATATGCAAATTCATACGGGAGAAAAGCCATACAAGTGCAACGTTTGTGGCAAGATGTTCGCAGGACAACAAAATCTCCAGATTCATTTGAGACTGCACACTGGTGAAAAGCCTTACAAATGTCATATGTGTGAAAAGTCCTTTCATCGAGATAGAGATTTGCAGAACCACATCCATCTTCACACAGGCGAAAAACCATTCAAATGTCCAAAATGTGAGAAAGCTTTCCATTCTCAAGACATACTAAGATTACATTTAAAAATCCACAATGAAGTGAAACCGCACAAGTGCCACATTTGCCAACATGGTTTCACGCAAAAAAACGATTTAATCCAACATATGGCCATCCATACAGATGAAAGGCCAATTCAGTGTCTAGTGTGCAATAAACATTTTAAGACCCTAATGAATTTAAAATTGCATCAAGTTATGCATAGCGAAGAAAAACCATTCAAATGCAGCTTTTGCAATAAGACATTTCGGAGAAACGCTGACCTAAAATGTCATTTGCGAATCCATACACGAGAAAAACCGTATAAATGCTGCGATTGTTATAAAACATTTGGAAGTTTGAGTACCTTGATGTCACACCAAAGAATCCACAACATTTCTCGAGAAAAGCCGTTCCAATGCAGCATTTGCAATAAATCTTTCTTTACTAAAAACGGTTACGTCCTGCACAAGAATATTCATACTGGAGTTAAACCATACAAATGCGCACATTGTGATAAGGCTTTTAGAAG
>JAQGAK010005345.1:0-10397 GCA_034696945.1 Lipothrix lubbocki | reverse complement strand
TTATTATTATTATAATTAATTTTGTCTCAACAAGCCTAAAATATTGCGTAAATCAAGAATTCATCACAACAATCGCTTAAGTTTTAATCTTCATTTGAATAATTAGCATTTAGCTTTACCATCAAAGATATGTTGCTTACTTGTACTTGGCCTTTTGAATTTTATTTTTACATGCGAAGATTTATTTTTTTGTCGTCCTGCTCAAATTCTACTTTTACAAAATATCACATTTAATTTAAATCTGCTGTTTACCACATCATGAATACAATACTTCAAATAAACAGCTATGTGATACAGCTATATAAAGCTAGAAATGTTACAGCTATATACGTTTCACTACTACATGTAATTATGTACTTAAAATATCATTTTGTGATAATTATTATAACTTACTTCCAATTCCATGCAATTAATTTGGTTGAATACATCCGTCGTTCATCCCCATAGCCGCGAATCCGACAACCTGTGCATTTTCGCAAATATTTAGGCTCAAGGTGAACGGATTGAATAAAACAAAAATAATACTTGTAAACACAGGAACAGTACGTATTTCTAGAAACAAAAACGTAGTGCATTTTATCACTTTATTACGTAAATGGTTCTTATAAAGTATTTTATTCCAATATTTACGCACAATAGATTTGCTCAGACCTAATATTTTGTCTGCTTTTCATGTGTTTTTGAACCCTTGGTTTCAATAGTCGTCGACTGACACATTTTATTTCCGGCATGCTAGAGGATAATATTCAAACATATGAATAATTTGTAAATAAAAACAATTGCAGAACTGTCAAAAAACCGAAGAACGACAAAAATGTGGAGAATTGGAAGCAGGAGCATAAGGCCGATTGCTGCTATATAGCATATCCAGGACGTCGAGTTGTAGATTTGTGTAAAGTACGTCGGTGGACTGTTTTGGTTCGTCTAAACACAATATTTCTACGTTTGTGACGATTTCGAGTGCGAATGCAAGTGCAGCAGCACTGTTTCTGCATCCTTACTATTTCATCTGAAGGCAGCAATACAACTGACTGCAATAGTAATATAATATAAATATATAAATTTCACAAGTTCTGCGTTTACGCTACAAATGCTAAGGCTAGCCACCAAAACATATTGCAATAGTCTCAGATTCAACATTTTTCTGACGAAGTTTGCTGTGGTCACTTGATGATGTTACATTTTCAGGAACTTTGCAAACTAGGAGAATTTCAAATTAGAGAAGACACGCAACATAGCAGTTAAAACCTAGAAAATGTAGTTTTTAATATTTTTAAGTCTATTACCTAACACGTCAAAAACCCAAATGATTTTACAACTACCGTCTAATTAAACAAGCGTTGCAGTTTTGTTTTCTATATAGAATCATTTGTAATTCCATTAGCGTCCTAAATAAGGAGCTACTTTGAAGGTTTTACTGTAAGATAGAAAACCGTGCAAATTCCACGTAGTGAATTTTCAATCTCTTTCATCACAAATGAATATCAATCTATACATTTTTTACCAAGTTTTCCAAAACATTGTTTAATGTACTCAGCTACTGTTTTGCAACATATAAAATGGTTCGACCTCATCAGTAAGGGGTCCAGGAGCAGACCAAACAATATTTTTCTATTTATATTGGCAAGCATTAATACATTCGTTAAAATACTACTCAACGTCTTCTGTTTTCTAAATAAGACCTGTAGCGACGCACCTAAAACTTTTCTCAGCATTAACTTATTTGTACGTTTTAACAGGGACCGTCTAACCAATAGTAGATAGGAAGTGAGGAAAGGCCTTCTCCAACTCGACTACCTGTTTATCTTTTTGATACTCCTTTTTGTGCGAAGATTGTTTATTTCCTTGTTGTTTTGCATCCGGTGATTCTTTGGCGCTAGTGGTTTTTAGGCTTCTTGTTTGCAATTATTTGCATCAGACTTAAATATATTATTACTTGTCAGTCAATTGACTCGTTTTATTTTCGTTTTGGCTTTGATCATTGTTAACTCCAGTCGCTGTGCATCACTTTGTCCAGTTGTGCAATTTGAGTTTGTATGTGGTCCATTTTCTGTGCACGGTGGCAAAGAAGGCATTCTAGAAAGCGGTATTGTTTTTTCAGGCTCGACGCAATTCAAGAAATCATCAAAAGGATTATCCAGCTGCTTCACTTTTGGTCACAAAACCGACTGTGACATTGATGAAAGTTTGACAAATAGCATAATTGCACTACCACGGCATCGAAATCGGCATTCGAATAAAGCAGAATTTTAATAAACGTGTTTGACCTCTGAGAAACAAATAAGCAATTTCGTTGCTATCCATGGTTTTTAAAGCCTGGTCAAAAATATTAAATGTATTTGAACCTTTCTACGGTAGAAAAATTCCACTAAAGCAGCAATGACGTTGAGTTTGTCTTTGTCTCTTTCATAAAACTCGGCATTTAACAGCATTTAACCAATCTAGTTTTACAGTATGTTGCTATTTTTTCCCCTTTTGTCCACTCTGGATTATGTATTTGATAATAATACATAATCATAATTCTGTATGATTTCTGACATTTTTTGTTGTGGCAAGTTTTCGTCACGGCGTAAACAACATTTTCAGCAAATGCATTCTCTTCGGGCTAACGATTGTGTACATTCTAGTGACTATTAAATCTAGCTAAAGAATAATATGGGAGTTGTATCAGGCTGTTCACTGATATAGTTCGTTAAGCGAAATTTCAAAAAAGGTGAGAACGGATCGAAATGATCATGCATCTACTTAAAGCGTCCGTGCGCCTGATTATTGCCAAAATAGCCAGCTGCTTTTCGTTATATTCGTAGGCCTGTAATTGATCGTAAACTTTATTTTTGTCGCGTATTGCATCGACAACATCTATTATCTGACAGAAAGATATTTTTTCGGCCGAATACGCGAATTTGATGAATTATGCTTCTGTTATGCGTCAATCAAATTTCTTGTACTTAACACGCGGTATAAGTTTTACTTCCTTACAAAGCTTCGTAGTTGTTCTAGCAGTGAAGTTTTTTTCAATTGATTGGGATTGAAGGTGAATCGTTTTATTTTGTATTTTCATTTTTGTGTTGAGGTTTTTGTGGGCTTATGTGTTCTTTAGAATTTTGTATCACATTTAGAACATTCACAATCGTATCAAATGTTAGTTTTTGGTGGGGTTTTAGTCGTTATTGTTTAGTCTGTATCGCTTTTACTGTACATATTCTTAAACATTTCCACACTATGATGTTGCTAGCCACGCTGTTTGAAATCGGAAGCTTCTTCCGTTTATTGTCGCCCTTTAAATCATAAAAATAGTTTTCAAATTACAAATGAGATATGTTCTTAGATATTGTATATTCTATTGTTAACACAGAATTATATATTTTATCAACTGACGACACGTTAAAGCTTATCAGAATTAAAAAACATGCTGCATACATTAAACAGTTTCAATGCAGATTAGGCCAGTAGCGGTGTAGTATGCGTAATTGTCACACTAGAGCTTGTATGCCGTATTGGGTAGACCAAATTATTATGTAAGGTTATTATTTTTAACAACATAACGGTAACCGTACACAAATATGGAGTGACGTCAACCTACTAACATGGAAAACAATGGACAATAAAAACTCGCATACAATCAAACAATGACGTAATTATTAAAAACTGTGACTATTTTACGTCACAACAATTAGTACAACTAATGCAGTGTAAAATCACTGTATAAGTTGCATAATATAAACTTCAGTAAGCAAAGGCACTGTCAGTGACGACACAAGTAACTTGAGTTTCACCGGTAATGGGATGAATTCGCTGTAGTAGGATCTCCAAGGTGACGAAATCCTTGTCCACCATTTTCCGGCCTGAGTAATAGACAAAACGGGGGTTTGCATTTATTGATTAAATTGTGGAACCGAAACCAATTCCGACGTACTCGTTGGTGAACGTCCGGGTAACTGCAGCTGGAAAATCACCCCTTCGGCAAATGTTCCACAGTGTGACAGGGCAATAGTTCTCTTTTCGGGCGTCTGCAAAAATACAAGAATAATCAATACTCTAGTATACTTTCATTCTGATTGAACAATGATATGTTAGATAAAAGCAGAAATTACTTTGGGGGTGTACCCTGCATGAAATAATCTGCAAATCCTTAAATACACCAATGGTCGCTTTCCAAAATTATTGAACTTGGTTTACAACAAATTGCAAAATTTTGCAATTATGCACATCATTTTTTATTACTGAGCAACATATTGTATAAATTTTCTCTAATCCAAATTCGCTTGAAGGAGGCACAGGTGGGCATCCTGAACATGCACGATAAGTACAATAGATTTTTCTAGTATAAGTTTATTTTGCCAAGTTTTCAATCAGTCGGGAGAAACTTGCAACTTTTTGCAAAGTCCACAATTTCGAAATTCTTCTCTTCCGACATTATTATAAATATTAAGCAATGGGAAGTCAAAGTAAACCATCCCACGTGGGGTAACTTAATCATTGTATGTTTTGTATTTAGTTTTACCCAAAAATCGAACTTGTCTTTGCAAACTTCTTTCAATCCACTCGAAACACGTTTGATAATATGAACCTGTATTTTCAATCAGAAGATGCAAAAGAGCAAGGTGAAGTAACAGGTAAATAGGGAGATTTAATTCCATGTGGAAGTGATTGGTGCACATGTGTACCAAGTGGGGTAAATTCAAACTATGATGAAGCAGGACATTTTTGTGAAATTAAAACTTCGATTATTTACTAAACTATCAACATAATTTTGCATGCTACTAATAGTACAAATTTAATTTTTGCAAAATTGAAAAAAAAACAATTTAAAAGAATAAAATTAAACACAATAACATTGACTGTGCTAAATCGATATAACCCTATATTGTGAAATGTTCATCGTACAAAAGAGTGCTTAATGGTCTATTGTTGTACACATATATTGTGTATTTTTATATTATTTTGTCTGGTAAATCCTTTGAACGAAAAGTCGACGTTAATTACGGTAATCTGCCAAATGCTTCGTAGCACAATAACGTTCGTTTGCTAAAAAAAGTGACCACAAGATATCCAGTAAACCCCTGGAGCCTTTCGTCGTATTCTTTTATCCTGTTTTTTGCCTCTTCCAGGTTATTCAGGAAACTGAAAAACAAAACAAATACAAAGTATTGGGAATTAGGAGTAAGTGAAGCTTTTGTACGAACATAACAAAAGATCTTAGACTATAACTTGCGAAAAAACAAGTGATAGAATAATACACAATTATATGCACTTACACAATTTTGACCATTTACGAATTAAAGTAGAATAGGACCTTCTTGTCATTAATCTGTGTGCGGTCCGTTTAGTTACCCTGATTGCGTATGACTTCATATTCAGTGTTCATTAGAATACCCTTGGTGACGTGAAATTATTTGTGTGGGCAGCTTGGAAATCAAATTTGAGGATAAGGTGCACACCTGGCCAACGAAGTTGTCAATATGTTATTCAATGGCCTGGACGACGGCAGCTTGTATTAAGTTCTTAAATGACGTGATTTTGAAAGACTAACGACTTAATATTCTGCATATATTTTGTTATTTAAACAAATGTTTCCACAATTGCGGCTGAATGTGTTTACGTCGCAGAATAAATTAGAATTATAGGCTAATTCCCAATTTCAATGGTCATTTAGTTAAATTCGCTTGAATTTGGACATTTCTTAGGTAACTTACCTGACTTACAGCGATGTAGATTTATCGTATGTCCCTATTATTAAAATAAAGAGAAAAACAAAGTTATTATTAGTTAGTATTCTATTCACACATTTAAAAAAACCTAAATCTAAAAACGATTTTGGTGCTATAAATTGCTAAATGTATACTAATTATTAAGCAAATGAATCAGGTCTATATACCTAACTTACAGTTACAAGGAGTTCTCTTTACAATAACGCACAAGACAACGCATGTTTTAGTTTTACAGTAGTAAAACAATCAAGTCTTACGGTTGAAAAGGGCAAAATGCTCTTATAAGGAGAGGCGCAAACCTCAGTCGCAGAAAATTTGGTGCTGATATAGTGGAAATGCTCCTATGGAAATGCTTTTATAAGGAACACAAAAAACATTGCAATATGCTTAGGAGAACAGAAAGGCATTTTTATAGGGTAAATGCTTTTATAGGCCATCCTTTTATAGAGAGAGTCCACTGTACAAGTTTTCGATTATTTTGAGTTCTTTAATTAGTCAGTACAAATCAATGAGTCATTATAGTAGAAACAATCAATTAGTTCCAGAGATTATTCGACAGCATAATGAAAGTTTTAACCAACAAATACAGCGCGAAATTTCCTGAATAAAATACTATCCAAATTATGAATAATCCAAATTATAGATCACTTGATGAACAAAGCTATAAGAAACTAAGTTTAAAATTACCTTTGTCTCTTCTGTGTATGTTTTAATTAGGTTATTTTCAACTTTATCATAGTACACGGCTTAACTATATATAATAGAACAATATTTATGTAATTTGTGAAAGTATTAACCACTTTCATTAAACATTATTGTGGCAGCAGGTGAACAGTCAGTTTCCGCCGCTGGATCGTGTGACATTTATACGATATTCATATAAAATTTGTGTACAAATAACGATATTATATGTATGTAATCATAAATATATTATATATTATATTCGCCTTTCTGGGCTGGTTTAAGACGGACCTGGTAAAAACTTTTTAAATACCTTGTACTTTGCATTTTGTATTATATTTGTAATTATCTTGTAACGCTTTATGTCGTAGATTCATGGTTAACTTTAATATGAGTTGTAACGCAACTATAGTTGAAAGGAATGTTGGTTACATTTAAGAACGACAGTTAGAAGAGAAATACAGGGAAGATTTATTTTACTAGGCAAAAGACTGGAAATGCAAAAATCCCGAGACATCAACTTGGTTTTATCATCCCTTGAAACTTTTCTGGTTGATGTTAAAAGATAAACAAAAGATGAACAAAAGAATCCGCTCATATTTCTGTGCTTCATTTAACATCTGTGTATTTTAGCGTTTGATTTAAAGATCGTTTCGAATGTCGACCTTAAGGTAAAGTGTCCCTACCTGTAAGTCAATCATATCTGATATATAGGTACAGAATATACTTCATGCTACAATGGAATATAACTACGCGCAATTTTTTAAACTTTGATTGCAACAGCTATTTTCATTCCATTATACTTGCGTTCGTTTATTTGGTTTTACCGGGCTCTTTAACACAATGCTTGAATATCTCCAAATTACCGAAATTAAGTTTTGGGTTGATGCAGTGGTACCACAAACGTGTACTATATAGATAGCCCAATCGATCTGCCAGACGTGTTCCGAAAATAACAAAAATCATAATGATACTAATCAAACAAAACAAAATATTTTAACCACAAAACTATTCCCCAAATCATTTTGCTCATTACAAAATATAAAATACATGTATCCCTGTCGCTGTGGTCCAACAAATAACAAACATTACATTTTGTATTTTCACTCAATTGCTATACATGAATAATAGACTAATTGAAATTTACCGTGTTATAATACTGAACAGAGCTACGTTCAAATCAAGTATGTTATAAAATACGGATTGAATTTAAGATTTTAGGAAAACGAAGATTTGTACTTGTCTTTGCGTTTTCACATTAACTTGTAAATTAATATAATTTTAAATTGTGCTAATTGGAAATGAATACAATTTATTTGTGGTTGGATGGACTTAACGTTCTGCCATCAAGAAAGAGCCAGATAAGCATCGAAGGATTCTGGAAAAATTGAAAAGCTAGTTTAGAAAGTATATAATTACACACTAGTCCTAATAACATTTTAACTAACTAATAACATTAACCTGCACAATTTTTATTGCTGTGCTATGGCTATTATTAAGTAGTGTAAATTTAAGGAAAAATTCGGAAAAAAATTATCCTTATAAAAAATGAAAAGGCGGCCATACGATTTTAATTCTTGATTAAACCTTTTTCGGGCGATAATCCTCATAGCGTTCTGTTAGCGGAGCAGTTCCATTAATTTTCTATTTGTTTTACCGTCCGGATTTACCATATGACATTTTGACACAACCTGGAATTTGGGAATAAAACCTAAGGCAATTGTTTCAATAAAATTAAATAACAATAAGATTCAATTTATAATCGTATGTATCCAGCGCAGTACCCAATCGTGGGAGAAAAAAAATCAATCGACTGGTTAGACTTTAGAAAGCTTTAGTTCTGAAAAAATAATACTATAAAAAACCGGGAGCTTAGTTAACGTGTTTCAAGGTGCACTTAAATGTCCACGTATACAATTTATTTTTTGGAACACATAAACATGAATACAGTTAAGAGTTGGAAATGATATCAAATTCATTTCACTAAAAACAACTTGGAGAAAGAAAAATGAGTGCTAATAGTTTTGGACTTGAGAGGGAAAGAGAGAGGGACAGAATTTGGTATAGCCCAAAATGATAGCTATTAAGTTGGTTGGTGCATATTTATGCATTTACGTTAGGGCTGGAAATGGGCTGGTCTGGTCCGTACTTTATGAAACTGGTCTGGTCCATTACGACGGACCAGACCATTTCATTGTCCGGACCATGGTCCGAAATATATATATTTTTTTATTGTTTTGTTAAATGTTTAATCAATTAAATCAAAAACAGTTCCAGTATGTCTACAATATTGGTCTTATTAGTTTATTTTAATTTTGTCATTCAGTTGTGAAAAGCCAAATCTTATAAACCGGGATAATTAATTCTATATTTTCTACTTTTAAAATATGAATGTGATACATACCGAAACACAGCAAAAACGACAAAGAATGGTGTACTGGAATGCTTTTTCCAAGATTTATAATTTAGAGATATATCCTTAATAGGCATCTGGCTACATTTCAGGGCGAAGATTTACAAAATTTTGTACAAGTTTGCATAAATTGTTTAAGTATGTATGGACTATGGTCTTTTGGTCTGGTCCTAGTCAAAGACCATATCAATGTGGTCTCGTCCAAACCCCGGACCAGGACTAGACCAAGACCATACATGTTTGGACTAGATCAGATTTAGACCACTTTTGGACCACACTTCATGGTCCGGACCAGCTCACTTCCAGCCCAAATTCACGTATACACTGGTACAACTACGTAATATTACCATTGTATATACCTATTAATATGCATATCGACAGAGACTGTCATTCAGTTACTCATGTAAATAACTGCTCCACGCGTCTTTTCTGTTTGCGGTAGTGTGTAGGATCATAATTCGTTTTAGGTCAGCGCACTTCCAAACATAAAATAGTGTCTGTACTTCCGTCATCACGTTAACTCAAAAACTCCTGCACCGATTTCAACTTAAGTTGGTACAATGTTTTATCTACTAATGTAATATTTCTTCCCTTAAAACTCTTTTCAAATTGAAATTGAGTATTGCGTTGACCAAAGTTATCGATGGTCCTCGTTGTGTGCATTGGTACAGGCAATGGCTTTACTTTCTAGTATATTATGTCCTTTAGATGAAATATATTAGAAATGCATTGAAAAATCATCGATTCGGGATAATTTAGTGCTTGCGCCAAGGGGCGGCGTCAGCTTCCAACCCCATTCAATTTCGAGATTGTAAAAGTTGCTTTCGCGTATTAAAATAGCGATTTCAAATTGTTGGTTATTTTTTGAAAAAACAATTTACCCAATTTTGATAAATGTTTGTAGCAATATCACTAGTGACCCCAAGAGTATGTATAAAACATTTACATGAAACCCTGTTCGTTTAGGAGTGAGCGTAAGACTTGTATAGACAAGTTAAAACTTTAAAATTTTGATAATTTGTTTCAAAAAACCTAGTGGACAGATTTTGTCCAATTTCAATACCGACCTTTGTAACCCAAAGACTAAGTTCATTGTACATGATTTGTGTTGTTATTTATTACCGATGAAGTTCTGTACGAATTTATTACAAGCATTCATAATTTTGCGCTTGATAAAGCGAGTTCCCGAAACGTTGCTCATAGAATAACAAAAAGTAGTGAATAGCTGAAGTGACAAGTGACAACAACCGTAAGTAATAATTAACAATGCAACTATTCGTTATTACGGTCTATAGTGAAAAGCAATCGTTAATTTATTTTTTCCTTTGTTTGTACAATACAGTAGTAATGATCATCTACTAATTAGGGAATACACAATATCTGATTAGCAATAGGTGTAAGTTTTAATTGTATAATTACATTAATGTATAGGATTTCAAATCATTGTAAGTTTGAACCCGAAATTTGTGTCACTAATTAAGTAAATATTAACTAATTAAAAATAAATTTTAAGAGAAGATCATAAACACGAAATATTGTAAGATCTGATCAATCTTCAAAGACTTTGGATACTCGAGTGTAGTGCTGCAATA
>JAQGAK010005344.1:0-10398 GCA_034696945.1 Lipothrix lubbocki | reverse complement strand
GCCGGCACTTGAAATTGATTTAGTTTGTTTTCAAAATCAAGTAAAGCCACTCGGTCGCAATTTGAGACTTCATCTTCAACTGTGAAATTCCTGAACGGATTTGCTAGGACTATCTTTGAAAGAATTGTATTATATTTTTCCAACGCAGCTCTATCCATGTCGCTATCTTTGATAACGCTGATACCATAAACCTTATAGTGCATTATATTAAGAATGATCCCTACGTTTGAAAGAGACAATGTTATTACGAAAGCTTTCGTTGAAGCAAAAGGAATTCTATATCGACCATCCTTCCAAAGATGTGTAAACATCTCTAAGGGAGGAACTGAACGATATGCTGCACGCTTCACACGCGTAGGAAAGTACACTAATAGTTGAATATCATTCAAGTCTTTAATTGTGCTCGGTCCATAAAACGGTCTCTTTGCCGTAAGATCCGCCGTAAAAATCCCTTTGTACGCATTAGTGAGCACCACTGAAGCAACAAGCCAAGAGGATGCAATCAGTTTGAATTTAAACGAATCAGATGTGTCTGGAATATCGATGTCGATATTTTCTAGCAACACCCTTACCGGCAGCATTAGCATATCGAAATCTGTAAGTTTGCTCAGCTTTGTAACGCATTTTAGGACAATCCAAGACACTCCAATTGTTATTCCGACAGCTATCCAAATATGGTTTTGAAATGGTTTGCTATAGATACCATACGTCAGGTAATGTTTGACATCGCTGCAAGTCAAATATTTGACGTAGCTTGTTTTATAGGGGTGAAAATGCTCCTGCTCCTGGAAAGGCCAAGTGGAATGATGTTGGAGAACTATGCTGTATCCCGCTTTCTTGTAAATACCCTTCGGGGTAAGACTTTTGGCAAATGTGCTGTTGGAATAATAGTTGTTAACCACACTAATTGCAATGTCGTTTAGGACGACGGCTGATTTCACTACGAAACTCTGTTTGGTTCCGCGGAATATTTTTCGTTTGTGTCCTTCAATGTGTGATATGAAATTTGTAGAGATGTCGTAATTACGAAATAAGTACGCGGTATGGTGATCAATGTACTGCCGAAACGATTGCCGACGCATGTAAACGCTAGCATTGAAAAAGCGGATTCGGAAAGTGAAGCAGTATAAGCATGTGGTGTACCATTCGGATACGGTCCAATAGTTTTGAAGTTCCGACGCCTTGTTCAATTCACTTGTTTGTTGAAGTAGGACCAATTGACACCACGTTAAATCATATACTGTGGCGAATTTCGATTGCAGTAATTTGCTATAGACGGCTTTTAGTTGTCGCGTCAGATTGGGGATCAATTCAGCGAGTATGAGATAGGCTTTAGACTTAAGAGGGGGCAGCAACGTGTATGAATGCGAAAATCCAATGTTTACTTCAATTGGCTTAAATGCAAATACAGCTTGACATTTTGACACACTGTATTGTTTTTCAAGGACGTCCAAAAAATAATCCGAGTTAACAGACCAGTGTGCACGGAATTCAAATTTATTTAAATGGACAAACGGGGTAGTTAAAACGTTTAGATTTTCCAAATCAAACCCTGGCGTGTGCAACACTAGGAGACAATCCTGAAATGTGCGTTCCCATAGTACCAGATCTCTAAATATAACGCGGTTCGAGGAACACTTCACATTTGTAAGAACAGAGAATATTACTGCCGTATGAAGCAAATTTAAAGTTATCTTCATTGTTAATAATCTGAGATGAACGACAGGAGCAAGCTATATACTGGAATTGTGAAATGAAAATTTATCGTTCCCGTAGTTCTATTTGCCACAAAATCGGGTTAAGCTTTATTAAACTAGTCAATAATTTAGTTAATCCAGTAAAACGAACGATGCCAGACCACGGAAATAATAAATTGCTTTTTTTGCATGATTTTAGTAACTGAGAAGGACGGGGGCATTCTTTCTTAATTTACTTCTGTGACGTTGTCCATTTCGTGTTTTAACTTCTAATCAAAATAGGTGCACATTTTAATTTGCTGTTTTTTCACGATATTCCAGTTGATAGTTTGATAGTCTTTGAAAAAGGAAAACATGGGTCTAGATCAGAGTACATATGGCAATAATCCCATTTATTTGTCGTTTCTTTTATTGCACGAAAAATAACTCGCTGTATAAAAAAATAGTAACTGATTGATTTTAAAATTCTTTTTTAAATTAGCCCTCGCTGCACCAAGCTGTGTACAAACGCAATTATACAATTTTTCCTGAGTAGCGCCAAAAATTACTGTTAGATTTTGAACAAGTGTATGTCTATTCTCATGATCGTCTCGACGCGCTGCGTCTTTCTAAAAACACTTCATCAAAGTCGGACGGGAGATAAACAACGGAGATAAAAATTGTCAAAAATCTAGTACAATCATTTTTTTGCCACTTTATGGCGTCCTCCCGTGGAAACGACAAATATCTGAATACATCCAAACTTGTGTTTTATTTAGTATTCAATTTCCAATCGAATGGCAACGGTTTCAACTCGATCGAATAAAATCTGAACAAGTTGTGGTAAGTTAAAGTTAAAGCCTTCCGGGACAAAACTAATTTCGCCAGTCGATGAAATGAATATTATTACAACATTTTCGGTAGAATGAGCAAATAATTGCTTGTCGGTTTTACGTACATCACTTATATTCACATGTATGTTAATTTCAGTTAGCTTGGCTATACTTAACCGTAATAAAAAATCAGTTCAATCGTAATTTGCAATCACCCCTACATGTGCCTACTAAGCTATCATAAGAATATTCGTACATACACTTTAGACTCAAAGACACCACATTTTATTCAAATGCATTTGCATTCATTTGCTATTTCAGCAAAAAAATACTGTACAGTCGACTCTCGCTATAAGGGCACACTATAAAACCACTGAAAAGTGCTGTTATGTATAACGTGATACTGTTATAGAGAAAAAACATTAAAAACTAGCTTAACTTAAAAAATAAGCTTTAAAATGCGTTAATATTGTATTGTATTGTATTTTGACAGATATTATTACGTTTTTTAGCAGTTTCCTTATGCCAATTCTGTAAATATTAGTACATAATTTGAATTATTTTATTTACCGTTGGTGTAAATTTAATATTGGTTATTCCTGGATAGATTTTAATTTGTCATTTATAAAAACTGTAGGATCTTTTAAAAGCGAGTGTTCTTTATACTAACTGATAAGTTCATATTTAATTTGTTACTTTTGCATTTCACAAAAAAATCTCTGCCCAATTAATTTCTAAGTGTTCTAAACAAAGAATTTAAACACAATATTCCTATGCTGCTTTTTTTAAACGTTTAGGTGTGATTAGGGAATAATAGATGCCTAATTTATTTATTTATTGATTAAACTGGTGCCGAAAAAACTAAGTAGCAATTATATTTTTCAAAAGTTAACATTTCGTTAATAAGGCAGCAGACAGGAGTAAAAATACAGGCAAAATTTCAATTTTACATACAAATGCTCTTATAAAGAGAGCTGTAGGCCTCAACGGCCTGGGAAATTTGACTTTTATAGCGCGAATGCTCTTATAGCGAGTGCTTTTATAGAGGGATCTAATAACACAGCAAACCCCACGGGCGGTCCTACAAGTGCTGTTATGGGGAGAGTGCTTTTATAGAGGGGTCTTTTATAGCGAGAGTCGACTGTATATAGTAGAAGTTACTTGTATGTAATACTTCATTTTTAGGACAAATTTGCATATCAACAAAACAGCCTGCGTTTAAAACGTTATTTTAGTAAATTTTTGGTTTTTAACTCCAAAGTCCTAGTTTCCGATATAGTCCAATAGTTAGTACGTTTACTCTTTTGAATTTACGCGTTTGGTTAATAAAAATCAATTGAAACCACGTTAATTCAACTTCTTTGTCGAACCAAAATTTTAATATTTGGACACCAGGTATTGTTTATCAAGAATTCTTAAGGTCCAAAAAATAATTTGTTCTAGCTGGCCAGCGTCCGGGGAATCTTATTTTGTTTAGATTTACAAATGGGGTCGGTAATAAGTTTAAATTTTCAAAAACGAACACGGACGTGTGAAATACTAAGAGACAGTCTTGAAATGTTCGTTCCCATAATACGAGATCTCTAAATGTAACGCGGATGGAGGAACCTTTTACATTTGTAAGAGCAACGGATATTAAAACGGTATAAAGCAAATTCAAAGTCGGTTTCATTGTTAGCATTATTGAATTGGATGGGATAAACGCCAGAAACAAGCTACACTGTAGGGGACACAAAGAAATGTATGGCATTCATGGTTCAATTTCAACAAAATCGGGTTGAAAACTTCATGAAACCAGTCAATGGTTCAAAAGAGCGAATAGGGGGACAGTGCTAGAATTTAACTAAATTAGGTGATTGCCTTTGTACATGATTATGGCTACCGTATAGCACGAATGCATTATTTTAATTTCGTCCGTGTCACTGTACACTTCAATTTTGGAGTCTAAATGAAACAGGTGCACATATTAATTTGTTGTTTTACACGATATTTTATATGCACCGGACTCGTGCTATAAGAGATCTCCATATAAGAGAACTCTTTTTGTAAGAGATCCTTTGTCCCCACATACCATACGTAGTTATATGCAAACTAGTTCTCTCTATAAAGGAATTTCTATATAAGAGATTGATTTTGGTGATTTATAGCGTTCTCTAATAGCGACAGTTCAGTGTATGTGATTTGGTAGCCCTGATAAAAAAGCGGAAAATTTTGTCCAGTTTAGCTTGACAGTAGTGAAAAAAGAAAAGAAAACTTTATGGATCTGAATATACATGCATCATACATGTCAACTATTATTCACATTTTTAAGGCCGTTTTTTTGTTACGGAAAGTATTACTTTGATAATATAATAGTTAGTATGTATATCTGGTAATTAATTGATTTAAACCTATTAAAATAATAAAGAACGGAATTACTTAATGTGTAATTAGTTTTTAAATTCATTTTATGTTCAAGGCAAGTTTGTCAGCCCCTTAATAATCTCTTCCTTCTGAGCAATAATGCCTTGGAAGAATTCACGCGTGTCCTTGATGTCGTCGTAACATTGGCGCTGCTGCTCCTTCTGCGCTTCAAGCACAGTTGCCCAATTTGTCGTCGCGCCCTGACTCGTTGCCCCCTCCGTTTCCAGTTTTTTCATGATCAGCGCGTCGTGATTATCAACTTCCTTATTGAAGTGGGCCAGGTTTTCGCGAATCTGCGTCAAGCTCCGGAGGATTTGATCATTGTGGAAGGCGCGCTCTTGAGCCAAAGTCGATTTTAAAGCAGTTGTGACATTGTCGAAATGCGCGCGCTCCTGGACTAAACTAGCATTCAGCGCTGCATTCACTCCAAGATATTCTTGTCGACTCATCGCTATAAAATCGACCAATTGCGCGGTCTTGTTTACTTCCTGGTTTCGTTGGTGCTCTAGTGTGGTTGACATGGTGTCGCTTGTGTTGGAAAACGCGTCCATGCGTGACTGAATTTGAATAAGCGCGTGGTCTAGCTGCGCTAATATTGATTTTGATTGGTTCTTCTTTTCCTCGCGCAGTTCTGTTAATAGCGTTAGAATTGATGCGGTGTTGCTTGTGGAAAGTTCATTCTGATAGTCCCATCTTGCAAGCGTGTCCATTGTTCGGTTTGAATTGAGCGCGCGCTCTTCAATAAATTTTCGCGCCAGGTCTGCCAAACTCGCTTTTTGTAATTCAGTTTGATTTTCTATCTTCTCAAGTAAGCCAACGATAAGATTCTGCTTCTTTGTATTTCCTTCTTCAATTTGCGCATGCTGTAGCGTCAGATTTGAAATCACGCGCTCTGCCACGCTTATTTCTGTTGTTGTGGCTTCGATTTCTGAATCTATTCTGGAATTTATTTCCCGGAGCGCGCTGTAATACAAGCAACCGTTGGGAATTTCATTTGAGGAAATGGAAGACGCGTGCGCTTTTCCAGAATTCAAGCTGTAAAATTCCCCCACAACGCCCAATCCCAACTGATCCTGCGAAAGGCTTTCGTATAATTTCTTGAGAATGTCTGACCGAATATTTCCATTGCCGCTTCTTGGCACAACGCCGTGCGCTTCTGAACCCGGAAATTTATCTCTCAGCGCTTCTTGGAAATCCTCTGATATGGAGACATTTTGGGCGGGATTTCCAACAAAAACGGCATTGTTGAAATTCCGGTCGAAAATCTTTTTCTTGAAGAGCGTCACATTTTGGAAGAGCATTGGTAGAAAATCAAGGATATCTATCTTATCGGTGCCGCTTTTCACCTCCCGCGCGGGGACGAACATAAGGACGGCGTTGGGAAGCGCGGTTTTCAGTTCCGAATGCTTTTTCAAGTAGGAATCCAACCCCGTAATAATTTCCGAATCCCTGCAGACACTCTCAGCCGTCCCCACAAGTTTTGGGACATCAATGAATTTGAGCGCGGTGTTGCCCAATCCAAGATGGCGGACAGGAGTGAGGAAGGAGTATTCAGTAATTCTATTAGAATCCGAAATAATTTCGTTGGGCCGTACTAGCGACTCCAGCTGTAATATTAGGATAAGGTCAAAGGTCATTTCACAGAGAGAAGTTCTAAAAATAATTGTTTGTTCCAAAAATATTTCACACATTTATAATTTTTTGAATATTTTAATTTATCTATTATCATCTTTAATCTATATTATTTTTATTTTATTAATATTTATTTATTGGTTTTAGTTTCTTTTTAATTATTTTAATTTAACTGTTTTAATTCCAAATAATTTCGTAAAAAATCGATAAAATATAATTTATTTATTAATAATTTGAATTTTTAAAAAAATACTATAATAACAATTCTTAATTAATTTTTTTAAATTTGTTCTTATTTTGCAAATAATTTATTTCCCGTTAAATAATATTAACTTTTTATTCATAATTTACTAATGTTCCATCTAAAACCCCCTCATTTCAACAATCCCGCCAACTTACAAATTTCTCTTTTCCCTCAGAGTTCCCCGCTCCAAGCAACATCACATGAATATCATGATGACTTCTTTTTCTGTTGAGAGTCAGGAGCGCGGCGCTGTAGCCGCGATGATGACTCCCCACACTTTGTTCCAGGTCACGGAAGGCCTGTGAGCTGGCGGGCAGCATCAGGACTGAAGGGTTTGCTATGTACAATGGAATAAAAATAGAAAACGTTTTCAATCAATAGAAGTTAAAAGAAAAAACCAATAAATGATATATTATAAATCGTACGGAAAAAGATTAATTCAAAACTTTTGTTTTTTTTTATTTTCAGAATTAATAAAATAAACCATTAAACTATATAAACTAAAATTAATTTAAATGGTAATAATTCTTAATTGTTACGTATTTATTCACTCACAGTATCCCCCCCTTTCTTCAGCATAAGCAACTACAAAAAGTAGCGCGCCTAACAGCAGCGCCAGTTGGAGAACCCCACGGATCATTTTCCTCTCTTTCCTCTGTTCTGGTGGACTGAGCGGCTGGGCCGGGAGCGGGAGAATAAAATGTTTAAAAACTGAAAATATTTATTTTGTAATTGAAAATCCTAACTATCCGAGATCAAATAAATTACATACAAACGAGAGTTCGTCTGTGAAACGTCTGTCCGTCTCCGAATTTATTAGTAAATGGAATAAAATAGTGGAACAGAATAAAATTCACGGGATGGAACTCAATAAATAATGAATTTCCTATGTAGTTTAATGAAGATATACATTGTCGAAGATATTCTCACGCTCCTGCGTGTCGCCAATAATCATAAAAAACCTGCCATAAATTATTATTATTGCTCACATTTATATGCAATTCCCATAGTTAATACATTATACATGGAATGTATAAATATTTAAAATAATTTACATAATCATTCCTCCAAAGTACATAATTATTTAAAAAAATTATTAGCAAAAAAAAATCCAAAAATGATTTAAATAAAATTATTTTAAGTGAAAATTTCATTCCATTTTAATTGAAAAGCCCCTATACACATTACTTACGGGAAGAACTCAAAACGACAGAGAAACGTTTTCGAAGAAAATAAGTAAAAGGTGAAGGAAAGGAAGGGAACCGTGCTTTATTGCGGACGCTCCAAGATAGCATACACCCACGATCGTGGATGCAAGTTAGCATACAATTGTAGGCCAAATATGCAAGCTGGCATACAGTCCACAGCATACAATACATGCAAGTTGGCATACAGCCTCAATTGTGGCTGCAAACTGGCATACAACGGAATTAATCCCTGCAATACCGCATACAACACTTACCATACCGTACGCACAAGTTAGCATTTAGCCATAATTGTATTTACAAGTTAGCATACAACTAAAACCTGTAGTTAAGTCAGCCAAACCATAAACATCACATCCTCTTTTGCAGATTCTAAAAAACAATTTCATCTTGTTCATTTATGAAACGATAAAGTAATAAAAATATTAAAACAAATTGTAGAGCTTGTATTTTATTTTCAGAAACAGTTGTGCTTATCTGCGCCAAATTACAGAATATGCAATGAATCCCGCATAACTCATTTAATTAAACCAAGAAATGTAATGATAAATTCATAAACTAGCCTTACTAATAACACTTTGATCCTAATTACATACACAATATCATGATAAACGTATGTTTTATCGTTTATTCATTCTTAACTAACCATATAGCCGAAACAGCATCAGTGATAGAAAAACGTTTAGAATTCTCGAATATCAACGGATTTGCCATCCCGTCATACTTGTAACGCTGTTTGTTGCTGATAAACATAGCGCAAAAGTGGTTCCCAGTATACATACTATAAGCCGCAATTGTGTAGCGGACGCTATTTATCGTAACAAATGATGGTACATCTTCTTCCTTTGACAAATTATTTTTTATTATTTCATTAGTTTTTTCGTTTTTAGAATGCAACAATCCCTCACACAAAATAACAGCAATGTCGTTGGCTTCTAATAAGTCATAAGTAATTAAAGAATCACCATGACAATATCGACACCAGTTTTCTTTCCGTAAACCGTCGTGTACTATGGTTAAAAACTCCTCAATATTTTTTACCATCAACTCGCCAAAAGCAAGTTTGTTACGCTTGGAGTTTTCGTAACCTGCACAATTCGTATTTATACACGTTGTTACTGATTCTAAATTTGGAAACCAAGAAACTAAAGGGATGATTGCTTTTTCTCTTTCTGAATCAAATAAATCAATGACGGATCGAATTTTCATCCCTAAATTTTTGAGACCCATACTACTCGAGCTTTGCCAAAATTCTTTTCGGATATTAAATTGAGAATCGACTTGACAATTTTGCCTAATTGATCAGTTTTCTTACGAAAGAATATTTTCCCGGCGTCGGTATATTTGCTCATGTAATACAAAATTTGTATAGTACAATCTATGTTACAAGTATTACGTAATTTAACACGCATGTCTTTGTAGTCTAGTTCGTCGTTCCAAGGAATCAACGGCATTGAAATTACAAAAGCGGGCGGGGGGTTAGGGGGACGTTGCGATTTTGCTGTTCCCCATTGGTCGAGTGCTAACTCTGGAGAACCTCCTTTAGATCTTCCTTTAGGCGTGTGTATTGGATCCTTTTGCGTCCGTGTTTGTGGCTGGGAACCTGCGTTTTCTACGTTCTTGTCAGAGTTCAGTCCAACATCTGAGAGTCCTACGTTGTCATGCAAAAATTGTTATTTAGAATGCAAAATGTGTTATTAACGAGTTATAAACGCAATGAAACTAGTTGCACATACCTTCATCTTCTTGTGATGGATGTATAGGTGAAAGCAAAGCGTCGAAAGTCCCTGATTCTGTCACAGCCAATTTCAACTGACCTGTAATACCACAATGTGAAACAACATAAGTAGACTATATAGTGAACTGAACCCTCAATCTGAATGTAGTCGACGCAAAAACGAGAAATTCCCCACTCCCAAAGACATAAAAGACTAGGAAATCTTTTCGCCTTCCAAGCATATACGCTGCGTTTAGCTTCTCCACATAGGCAAACTAGACAGACAGTAACCCGACACGTGTCGGGCAAACTAAGCCAATTAATGCCCAGATTCGCTCGCATTTACTAATACTTATGCATTTAATTACACATTTCATAACAAATGCAATGCATTCATAAAAGTACATTATTAAAGTTTTATAAAAATTATTAAACTGTTATAAAAATTATTAAAATTTATTAACAATTATTAGAATTTAATAAAAATTATTAAAATTAATAAAAATTATTAAAATTATTAAAAATTATTAAAATTATTAAAAATTATTAAAATTATTAAAAATTATTAAAATTTAATAATTAATAAAATTTAATAAAAATTATTATAAATTAATAAAAATTATTAAAATTTATTAAAATTTATTAAAAATTATTAAAAATTATTAAAAATTATTAAAAATTATAAAAA
>JAQGAK010005343.1:0-10400 GCA_034696945.1 Lipothrix lubbocki | reverse complement strand
AATAAGGAATTTACCTTAATGTAAATGTAATATTTAAGAAGTGCAGAAAAAGAGGATTCAAGAGGCTCCAAGAATATAAGAGGAAAAGAGGAGTCTCTCTCGGCTACATGAACTTGAACTGAGAGGAGCTGGAGTTGTGACTTGTGTGTAATTTAAGATTTTATTATTTTATATATTTTAATTGAAGTTATTCTGTTATATTATCTGAGAGGATCCAATATTATTAATAAATACTGCAATAAGGATTCTTTAATATTAACTTTGAATCTAAAGGAGTTATTATTGCCATTTACTCAAAGGATTTCACATCACATTTATTTCCACCACATTCTCGGTTCGCGAACTAGCACTCTTCCATCCCGAGTTATTCACATACTAAGATGAAAGAACGGGGGTAATCCCGGAAGATCCTACTGACATGAAGCAATATTGTACCCGCAGAGTTGTCCTTTAAGTTCAAACAAATCTATAAAATTGAGCAATCAACCTCAATACCTGTTCCGTTGTTGTATCCTTAATCTCATTCCCCTAAGATAGACAGACTGTACAAGCCGTATTTGATTAGCTGTTCAATGGTAAGATCCTAATAATCTATTCCTGAAAGGTGAGTTGTTTTATCTAAAAGGCCAGCATGAAAGCTAACAACGCTCAAAGGTTATTTGTAATCCATCGTGACATGCTTTAACGGAGCACGACAGGATAAATCAAGGCTTGACCAACTTTCTCTCACTCGATTGACCATTTTCTTTGCCAGTTCTAATCAGCATCACGCAAGGAATGTCGTTCTTGGCTCGATAAGCTGTCGACTGAGTAAATGAAAACCGTTTCGGAATGCATGAATAAAAATTTTTAGCGGTTACGTGCACTGTACAGCTTTAAAAGTAGACGCGGAGAATTATTTTTCACTATATGTATATGCCCATAATTATGGACATGGAAGTTGGCTGCAACGGCCCTAGTAAAATAAAAACCAACCCTCCACCAAAGGCCCTAAGCTAGCCTAGATTTCCAAAACTTTACTATACGCGACACTATATTACCACCTTAGCGATATGACTTTTCTAAGTTACAGCTCAAGAAGTCGTTTTCTCGTACTTAATTTCTCCCTGTCAAGCATTGAACATTTCACAACGTGTTTGGCGATTGAAGACCACTCAGCAGTAGCCTGTTCCCCAGAGTCCGAGTAAATAAACATGATCAACCTGCATGTCAGCTACAGTTTCACTTTCGACGTGAACTCATGAGTCCATCAAACTTGCGATATTAAAGTTCCATCAATCAACTGAAAGACTTACTCTTCAGTGTTCGTGAAAGTATTAAGTCCAGTCGATTAGTGACAGTGCAAAAATGGTGTAACAAAGTAAATCATAATTCTTGACGAGAGCATTAAGCCCAATACGTCCGACGAAATTAGCAGTTGTCAAGAGCTAAAGACAGCATAAAGATTGAGCTACTGAGAACATATTGAATTGCTCATACTTATTTTAAATCTTATTTTAAATGACAATTTAAATTAAATTTTAGCAAAACAATTTGTTGTGATTCAGTGCCCGAAAAAGCTTTAAACAATAAATATTAAAACGCTTTTTGAAGCACGTTTTCCAGTGCAATTCACGCATATTGAGAATACTACCGAAAGCGCTTCTGCTTTTTTGTTCAACAACGGTGTTTCTTTGCATCAGGTCTTATTACTATACTTGTTTTGAACACAGGAGTTATCTTGAAAGGAAACGCACTCTTTACGGTTCATCTCTGAGAAGGATGAATACCTCCAGCCAACTTCTGCTCGTCGCCTTGGCTTTAATTTTCTGCATAAGCCAAGCCCTAGCTCTCACTTGTATGGTCTGTCAAAATTGTGGGGAGATTTCAGACGATGCCAATAATACCAAAACGTGTGGCAAGAAAGAAAACAGATGTATTGTAAGTGGTGTTATATAAATCATTTCACAAATTAACGCTTAAAATTATCCGTTAGAAAAGTAAATCAATCATGCATGTCGTGAAAAACATTACTGTGATTATAATGCGATTATCTTTTTATCATATAGATTGTATAAACAGCTTGTTGATCTAGAAAAAACAAATATTGACATGTACAGAATACTGATGGTTTGTTTTTCCAGGTTTATTTTTACGATACCTATACTTCTTGTTGAAAGTTTGAGTTTGCGATTATTTGTTTCTTACAACACAAACTAGTTATTACATTAGTTGCAACTTGCATAGTCTGAGTGAGCTGCAACCGTGATTACGAGAATCTTTCAACAATATAATTCAGCTGCAGTATTTCCTTCAGCAAATTTGTGATTGTTTGAATGATGAAGGATTACTGGTGTAAGTTCTAAAATGGATTGCCCTTTGACAATTCAAGAATGAGTCATGCAAAATGCAAAGGAAAAATAAGTTTGAAGTGATCAGACGCTTTTAGTTAACATTTGATTTTTCCCCAGTCTTCATTTCCGCAACACTTTCTACTTTAAAAAGTTTCTATCTGGACTGTAATTTGTCAAAGTTTGGCTGTTAGTGACAAAAGTTTGTCATTTGTCGAATAAAAAGTTGGACTGATGTAATTGTCATCATTCTCTGACGCATATTCTTACTCTGGTGGATTCGTTTTACCGTTCCACGAAGCTTATAAATTTACATTTACCCTGCAACTGTACTCATACATATAACTCTTATCTAATGGAACTTTTCTCTCTTAGTGAGTAATAGTCGCTGACTAATTATCCAGGGGTCTACAAAAAAATGCAAACTTCAGCAGGTCTTATATTTTTGGACCTTACTGTATTTATCTTACAGCTCTGGCTCATCTCGCTGTTTACCATTTCTACGCAGAATTACTAATACCAGTTATTTTATGAAATTGTGTAATTAAAACTTCAAGGTTTTAATTTTGAGTTGCAAACTACTTTTTAATTAAAATTAGGCTAATTAAAGCCGCTGGTTCTATAAAGTTATGGGTAAAATCAAATCTCAGCAAGCGTACGATGTCTGCATGCAGATTCAGAGCTAACACGTATGAATCCTCTATTGCAATGTATAACCTAGTTGTGATTCTAGTTAAATGCAAGTGTCTTAAAATCTGCAATAAAAATGTTTCATGTATCACAGATATTGATTATGATTTTATGATAGTAGCCTTGAACATAATAATTTATTGGACAGGTAATTTCAAGATTATGATGAATTTCTTTCAGAAAATGATACTGATCAATGATGAAGTGGATAGATTGTGTGGAGAAGAGAGCAAATGTGTCGGTCGTGTTCCTACGCGGAAACCCCGGTCTCTCATCAAACCGAAATCAAAGCCCGAAGAATTAACAAACAACGCACCCAAACAGAGAACAAGTAATTAAACCTAGAAAGATTTTAATTAGTTTACGTCAAGCAAGCAGAATCCTTTGCAATTAATTTCTACTACATGGGTATTCGCTTGAAATTGGTTAGATTACTTCTCTCCTTACTTTGAGATGGATTATGCTAACGGGTTTCTATTTACCGATTTCGATTCCACAATAGCAATTGGCATGTGACCATATAGTAAACAGTAACCTCCTACGCATACATTTTGCAGAAAGGATTCAAGTCTCATTAGAGAGTGTGCAATCAATTTGTGCATGAAATTGTTTGATGTAGGGAAAGGGATATAAACACACAAATTTAGAAGTAGTGTGGAAGAATCGAATAATTACGGTTATAGTTCTTTTGAACTTTCAAAAAATTAATTTTGTCCCATGTGCAAAACAGAATACTACGAGACAGTTACGACTGCATCTCGCATCAAGAAAATGAGTTAAAAATGCATGCAGATTTTCGAGCTGACTATTTGGACAAGTAAAATACCCTTTGATAAAGTTGTTTTCGCATAGCCCTAGGTTTGGAGTTTTCCTCATTGTTTCACTCACCTACTAGTTAGAAACTGCAGCCTGGAGCAAATAGAATTTCAATTTTCATTACCTAGTTTCTAAAAGTTACAAGGTTAGATCATATGATAAACATAATTTACAACAAATAGAGAAAATCGGAGTTGGAAATTAAAGGAGAGTTGATAATAATCCATGTAAACTAAAAAAAGATAATAATAGGCAATGGTCTATTTGTGTTTGTTTCTACGTTTTCTCTTAATATTTTAGCACGCAATAAGTTATTAACCGAGCTGAAAGTCGGCCAATGATATGCTGTTGCATGCAGACTATCCTGTGCAAATACACGGCTTAACACAGCATGTATAAGTTTTGCCAGGAAGAAGTTTAAGAGAAAATACCGGTAGTGTTTTCTGCCAGCATACAGAGGTGAAAGGTGCATGTTACCGGAAGATATTAGGCATGGATGCACGGGTATCCTCAATTACCATAAGAATTGAGCATTACATGATATTCGTGGTGAAACTATCTCACATACTCGAAGACTAGCACAATATTTCAGTTTCGCTTTGAATTACAAATATGAACAGAGAAAGACATTAATTGACACTATTTCCTACTGGAAGTAACCTATCGGTAATAGCAATAGGACGATTCTGTGCAGAGTTCCGTATCTACGCAGCATTTCTTAATGTTCCCCAATGGTTGTTTACGAAGCCTTAGAGTCGAATAAAGTATGTACATGTGGAGTTTCAGGAGAAAGTTTCATTGGCAAAGCTGATGCAAAATTAAAATGAAATTTACATTCACCTGTAAAAAGTGTTGCAGATAGAGTGAAAGGATTGTACATATAGTGAAATGGTTTGAGATACAGTGAAAGGATTGTAGATAAGGTGAAATGATTGTATAGACACCAATCAGTAGAGATTCATGCTAATGATAAAGCACGTGGATGGGCAACGCAATGTGGACCGATAGTTTGAGTTTATTGAGGTACGGACCGCCATAAAGCAGTTAATCCTTAACAGCTAGAAAAATATGAAACGATAATCCGAGCGGTTAAATTTGCATAGCTCTAAAAAGAGCATTAACTTATTAGCAAAATTAAAACTAGAGGCAGTTACATTGTCTATACGTGAGGATCCTGCGGGACGCTGACGATACAAACACTAGTGAACTTAGAGCATGATGATGAAATGTCGGAAGCAATATCTGCATTAGCGACACATGTTTGCTCGCAGTAAAGTCCCGGCGGCAAGTTTATTAACCCGTAAAACTAATCTTAATGACCAAGATAAACTTTACAACTGTAATATTAATAAAAGTAGAACTTTCTCTCTTGAAACTTTACTTGCAAATCAATACTCAGGGTATTAGGAGTAAGCTGTAGAAGACAAGGAGTAACTTAAATTTGTATATGTGAGGTGAGCATAATATAAAACAAAATAGCGTCTTCCGCATATACAAGCAGCTTAGTACACGAGATTTACAGGATTAATAAGAGAAAGCAAGTGTGGCGGACTGAAAGGAAGATAGAAGATACATATCTGATGTACAATAATAACCAAATTAGAGAGTGCGTAGTGAAAGTGGCATAGGGTAAAGCTTCGTATCGATTCAGAGACTGTAAACAATTTCATGAATTTGTGACAGCTGACAAGGATCACGCTATCACGGGTTGAAACAACCCTCACCAGCTATCAACTCTGTAAAACAGGCTAATTTCCCTTTCTTACACCATTAACACTGTATTCAGTTCTTAAAGGTTTTGATATTTGCGTGTCTTGTCCATTTGTTTCTATACAGTACGGCAATTACTAACATCACCAGCTTCGGGAGGAGACGGAAAACCAGCAACTCTTGACGTTACTGCAATGTTCTGCTGTGACACTGATGAATGTAACCATAGTTCATCACTGCACGTCAATTTTCTCTATCTTCTACTTCCCATAACTCTTTTAGTTTATGGACGATTTCCACATTTACAGTTTTAGCAATCTGTTCCGCCTATATTCTATCGCCGAACTAAATGCTTCAACCAAATAATCTGAAATAATAGGACGGTTTATATAACACAAGAGCTAGTATCTATATCTATACAAACAGACATGAGTTACATACACATGTTATACATACAAACGGCGGTGTCTAGAACTCGATTGTAATGTCCTACTTCCAACACTAAATTACATAAACATGCCCTACGGTTTCAGCAGCACTAATTATTAGTTATGCAATACCTGCCTTGCCTACATAGAATTAGTAATAGTATGTATATATGTATGACCAGATTGTGAGTTGTTATGTAAAGAAGTACGGTAAACCCAGTACATTGTATGTACGTCTAGAAATTATCCTACTACTATAATCCCTATTCTCTAGCGATTTTGGACGATTTAGTATGAATATTAATTTTGGACGTGCCTGCTGCGTTCAACATCACAACCTGCTAAATTACCGAATGTAAACGACAAAATGTTAATACCGAAGCATAAAAGTAAAATCCAACAAACGCTTACACATACTACAGGATACTACAGGGCCAGTTCCTGTACAGGGTAAAATAAGGATTTAGAACGGTCGGCATATAAGCATATATGATGACGGCAGTTCTGCAAAACATAACCATCATACACGAGGAAATCCAGCAGTAAAGAACATAAGGTGGGTCTAGATCCTTCTAATTGTATCGTCAAGGAACTTTCTAACTATACATAATGTAGTGATTAAAACAGTTGTGCACTTAGTGACAATTTCAGAAATGCACTATAGGCAATAATGAACTGGCCGCCACTTACGGTGTATTTAATTTCCACCGAATTACTGTAGCAAAATACCTTGTAGGTAAACTCAATAAAACTCAAAAAATGCCTGAATTTTGTACCTGTACTTTTAATTGGGCTCACTGAGATATCCTAAAACTATACTATACGGTACAGCTATGAGGATAGTTCATGGTTCCCGTTACTTATAATGCAGTTTTACATGAGTTGCTCCACTGCATGTGAGATTAGATAAGCAGTTGGTAAATATGAATAGCTGTTAGAATAGTTAGAAGATGAATAGATGTGTAGTGAATATATGAGGTAGTGAATAATTGACATTTACTCTTATCAACGTGGCGGTGATTTTACAAACGTTTTTACAGTTTTACAGGATCTCCACACATAATACATAACCATCCGACATACTTTTATTAAATTAGTAAGTACTAAAAAATCATCAACGTCAACAACATATGCCCTATTATATTGTTACCACATAAATCACTGGAGTCGTATGCAACGTAATTATTGACATTACGCGAAGTAAAAAGTAATTTAAAGTATACACAAACGAATAATATGTCACATGAGATTTTCAGTAACGATAGATTTCATGACTTCCAAGGGTAAAATATAATAAATTGCCTACCGTCCGAATTTTCTGTATTGATTCAGACAAATAATATAATCGTGTTAATAATAAGGATTTATAAGAACTCGCACGATATGTAAGAACCTAGTTTTTAATTTGGCCATAACTTTAAGAATACGTGTCACTGCCAGTTACTGCGGACTCGTAAATAATAATAACTCTTATGCCCTCCTTTTTGGCAATCTGTATGTACCTACATATACTACATTTACAAGTTCTAACACTTTTCCTGGATGTGTATGTACATATGCTGTATCTCGAATTTACCAAGTTTATTGTATATAGCTGTGTAAATATATTTTTCCATTCCTTGGATTTTTAGTGTTCATTCAAGGGAGTTTTTCTTGAGAATGAAATCAATGTACACTATACAGTATACGTATGCACATTATATGTATGTAATATTTGACCGTGTATACGTCATTTGCATGTTAAATCTTGGTGACCTAGGCAGATCCGTGTCGATGATAAGATTCTTAGTAAACTTGTACTACTGTATTGCAACAAGGACCTACTAAATGGTGTCGAACGGTCGAAGAAAAATACAACACCCAGACTGACCACCCAATTCTACTGGAGGCTTTGACCCACTTGTGCATGCAACGGCGACAAAACCTTTATGATGATTACAGACGATAACGTCATAATTCCCTGGAATTTTTTGAATATTATTGTTTAGGTGAAAGTAAAACCGTAATTATTAATTTGAGCTGGTTGTATACTCATAACACGCAAGAATACCTAATACGATGGATTTTAACTAAATTAAAATTAATAGACTCGTAATGCAGTATATCCTAAATACGTACACTTTTCCCTTATTCGTTCAAGCAATAAATGTAACTAGTTATACGTGTATACATACATGTAAGTATAATTAATGAATTTAAATATAAATAAAAGCTTTGATTTTAGAAGAAAGCAATATACTTATTCTTAGCATGTTAACCATAAACAGAAACCATGAACCAACTTCTATGTGCTACTTTTCAAATAATGCGAACTTATTCCTTGTCAACGCACCTATACAGATAATAACAAACAACCTTTTAATTTTAAGAATTCAGTATTGACATTACTATTATTAAGCATATTTACAGAAATTATAATAATGTAAGGATAAGGAATATGAACTATTACTACTATAGTAAACATATTTACAACTTAAGCAGCTATTTATTGTCCTTGGAGTAAAACAAGGTAACACATAAAACAATATAAAAAAAAGGAGGTGAAAAGTATCTCTGAGGAGGATATTTAGTTTTCAGAATGTTGCAAAATAACACGTAATTAAAAATAATTATAAATCTTAATTTTAACACGCTCACTCCACTAATGTCTTGTAGACTTCTTGCTCCTATCATAGTCCCGTTCCCTACTTCTGCGTCTAGAAGATGAGGATTCACCCCCTCGCTTTTTCTTGTCATGATCTCGATGACTTTTATAATCCCTATTTCTCCGTTCGTCTTCGCCTGCAATACAAAATATTTAACAAATAACCATGACGTTTGTTTGATGAATGTTGAAAAACTACAACAATGTTAAATGAATTACTTGATGAACCACGACCAGACCGTCGATTTCTTTCGTAATCACGATCACGGCTACGTCGACGTGAAGAATCATCTGGTCTTCTTCTATCTCTATCCCGATTGCGACGGTCTCTATCCCTGTCTCTATCTCCTTCAGCTATTAAAAATCATCCAGCACAAATTTTTAGTATTGCTGACAGAAAAATCCATATAAATCAAAGTCATAATCATTCATACCAGAGCTAGATCTATCAGATGATCGACGATGGCCACGCTTGTCTCCTGCTTTTGATAAGTCTTTCTTGGATCCTCTATCTTCTTTTCTGCTTCTGTCTTTCTCAAAATAGGGAGCATCATCGCCTTCTTCATCAACATCTTCAATATCCTCCCCTTCGTCATCATCATCCTCCAAAGGAGATATTCTAGGCTGCAATTCGTTCATTTCTTCTAAAACCTGTCTTTTCTGTAAACACAGATATGCCAACGTGTGTTATTATACGATAAAAAATATATATTATGCTTACTTAAATTAAACTGTCCTCACCTGAATTCTGGGTAGTATAACATCACAGCTTCGCTCTTCTCGCAACAATTCATCCACGAATTCGTCCATATAAACCAATTCGTAAACTATAAATAAAGGAAATAAAATAAGTTCGTCTAAATACAAATTGATAAATTTATTTCGCACAAAAAACTCCCTACAACTGTATCACCACAATAACGCTGTAGCAAACTCTCAACTCTAGATATTTTTCTTTTTTCTTACCACCACTTCTGTTTTGTTTACGTAATTTTCTATTATCGTTCAACAAAGGTTCCAAATATTTATAACAGTCCAGGGAACTTCCGGTCAGTCTCATATAATATGCTCCCAATGCCCGAACATACTTGAAATCCCCATTCTTGATAAACTCCACGATAATATCCTTTTCAGGTTGGATCTGCAGCATCTTGAGTATAAGGCACAGGAAAGGTGTAGGTTTGATATTTCCACCAAACACACCTCCTATGTACCGTAACTCCATTGCCTTGTCCACCAGCAACTCAGCTACAAATCACAAAAAAAGTTTAATTTCCACATTCAATTATAACTGATCCAAAAATAAATAAATAATTAAATTTATTCTACTATTCGAGTCAATTACTCCAAATCCAAAACTAAATGATTGGTTAAATCTAAGATTTCTGGTATTATTTAATAAGCACTTTACAATGCCACACTCACCTGTCAGTGCAAAACATTCTTCCTTCCAATACTTGCTATCGTAAATTCTGGAACGAATGATTTTTTCCACCAAATATTGAGGATTTGTTCCTTTGATGGATTTCGCGTCTTTTACTGTTCGGTTTGCCATTGTACCTTGTCACTCTTGTAGAGCATTAGCCAAACAACGACCTGGAACAAACATTGATGATAACAAATTATAATGATATATAGGTACAATATACCAATATTAATCAAACAACGATGAAATATTCAACAGAAACAATAAATACAAAATAAACACAAAATAAATACAAAATAAATACAAAATAAATACAAAATAAATACAAAATAAATACAAAATAAATACAAAATAAA
>JAQGAK010005342.1:0-10401 GCA_034696945.1 Lipothrix lubbocki | reverse complement strand
AAAATAAATACAAAATAAATACAAAATAAATACAAAATAAATACAAAATAAATACAAAATAAATACAAAATAAATTTACATCTGGACTTAGCCATTCACACATGCTAAATCATCAATCTACAAAATTCCATTGAAAAATCTCAGCACCAGCGGAGAAGTATGGAAATGGAAAGAAAGCATCATCAGTCAGTCAGACTTGTGCTTTATAATAATGCTTAAATTTCCACGCAGAGTAAAACATGTACACACATGTAGGAATAGTCATTCATACGTAATCCTAACAATATAAGTGCATACCTACCTATACACTATTTACATATATTATTATGTGAACCGGAATCCGCGGTTCAGCATAAATTATGTAAAAATCTTGTTCCTCATTTCCTCCTTTTACCATGTATATCTTTACTTTTACTATAAGTATACAACAATCCCGCTTTTTAAATGACTCTCCTTGCAGTTATCAGTTGAGCGGGCATATCTTATATACATGCAATATTAATATGTTTATATAGTACTAAACATATACATCTACATGAAGTCAAGGTAAAATATCACATTCCAATGCAATTCCAAATGCCTTCAACTCATTGGTCATGAGACGGACGTGACTGAAACAGACGACGAAGACGAGCATCTTACACATCTTATTACTATTGTCATCCACTGAAACTCTTTCATCCGTCGTCTTTATCCTATCTGTATTTAATATCCCATCTACCTCATTTTTTACTCACACGATTAAATACAACAGGAAAAACATTAGCAGTACCTATATACAAAAACTTTTATAATAAGCAAAAAAAATTACAATTCAGCAACAACCATTTTTTTAAATACATCAAACAAATGTATTACAAAGAGCCCATAATATAATCTCTCAGAAAAAGACACGCCGCACAAAATAAGATAAAATTTCTTCTTCAGTGTGCATGTGTAACGTTGATAAAAAAAAGATAAGAAAAAATTTAAACTGAAAAGAATTATGTGGATTATCCAACCATGTGATCATAAATAAATACACAAGTATCTATTTTCTCTCATTTGTATACCTATATCTATATAATTACTATGTACCTACATTATGTGTAGTACGTTAAGGAGATACTCTTTAACAGCATTTGTATTCTAAAATTCAGAAGATAAGTATATAAAAAATATCTCAAATGAAATATTTTTTTCCATTATAAAACAGCCATTAGGTAACTATACGACCGATACTCCATTATTTGTTTAAGTTAAGAGAGAATCGTTATTTGTAGATGATGTGTCAGCTCGTCATATCATAAATGCAAGCTTTCTTATTACTATTATTACACAATAGTCCTAGTATATGCACGTATATATGATATCCGTATGCATAAAAGTACAAACCATTTTTTCGAGTAAATGGTCCATGCAACCATTCACAAAAATAATTATTATTGCCTAAAAAACTACCTATTATTACGCATATATGTATGCGTAGAATCATGAATGTACATATCTTTACTATTTAGTGCATCTTATAGATATATAAAAGTATATTTGTACATCATAAGTATAAGCATTTATATTCACCGAATAACTTCATTCTGCTCATTCATTCATCCCCCACGATTATTACTCCATGCGTACATTTCGTGTGTGAGAGTGTGTGTGTGTGCGTGTGTGTAACTCTGTGGTTAATGGTTACACACACTATTTATACTTGAATTTATTTATTTTAAAACTCGTTTTATCAATGACCACCACCTGAACACACAGATAGTAGTCTGAAATTGTAAAAAATTGTGTAAATAGCTACATGTTATTAAACAGGTATACATAACATAGAATAATGTAATTGGATCAGAAATATGTGTGTACCTATATATGCGATCTATTAAAATATTCTTAATTTATTAACAATAATATTCTCACTATTACAAATGGGATGTTATATTTGTAATCTGTAATGAATGACAAGTGAAATAATGAATGAAAATTTTGTCGCTCTATACATTCTCCACGCAATCATGTTATTAAATACGTAGCTCGTGGAGGTATAACGTATTTAATTGGGAATTTACAATACATGATTTTGGAGCCTGATATAATTAAAGATAGATGGGAATATGGGAGGATTAAGTAATTGAGTAACTTAAAACTTATTTTTTTTGTCCGTCGGGGAGCAAACTAAAATGAAACAGACTGACGCCAGTTGATAAAATAAAAAGACACACAAATTATTTAACACTGAAAACTTCTCTCATCTTCTTTTAGCACCTATTTTTTCTCTTATATTTCTTGTGAAGAAGAACAATAATATATAAAAGAGCTACTACCAATAACACTAACAGCAGTTATAATACAAACACGTACTATACACATTGTGTTATTATACATTTAAAAAATGTAATTTGTATTAACATTTATTGTATACATGTATGTACATACATAGTTAGTAGGAGTTGCTGTCCTGAAGAATTTCTTATACTTCCCGTCTCCTCTTCCCTTTTTTTGTTTTTCAAAATGAACGCATTTACATTCAACTTGCATTAGTAAAGGGATAAAAAGAAGAGGAAGAAGAAGAGGAACCCATGAATGAATGAATGAAATATTTACGCATTAAATAAACACAAGTGCGTGGGTTAAATAACGTGTGTGTGTGTGTGTGTGTGTTGTGTGTGTGTGTGCGTGAGTGTTTATGACAGAGAGAGAGTTGAAGGCTGTTGCTCTAACTTGACTTTGGTTCGTGTAATACTGTATGCATACCTATACGTATATATGTACTTATACAATACTGAATTAGTATACCTTATGTAGGGATATACAGCATGTACACAATTTAAGTATATGTATACAATATTCAAGCACGCACATACGCTATTTAAGTATACATGCACATTAAGTACATAAATATTCAAGTATGCAGACACAATAAATAGGTATTTAAATACAATATTCAAGTATGCATACATACTGTTTAAGTATATGTATACAATATTCAAGTATGCTCACATACTGTTTAAGTATATGTATACAATATTCAAGTATGTATATACAATATTCAAGTATGTATATATAATATTCAAGTATGTATATAGTATATACAATATTCAAGTATGTATATATAATATTCAACTATGCATATACTATATTTAAGTATCTGCATACACGGATCAGGTATGCATAGGCAATATTTTAGTATATGCATACACAGCATTATAATATCTGTAGACACTATTTGAGTATGTATATTCTATATTTAGGTATATGAGTACAATATTTAAGTAATATGCACAAACCAAATTGCATCCATGTATAACATATCAAGCACATGGCGTTTACTAGAACTTACACAACTCCACTGTTATACTCATAAACATAGCGTATGCAATTTTATGAACGAGCTGAACAAAAATATGTAGTATTATTAGAGAAATGTTGAAAGAGAGAGAGATGAAAAAAGAAGATAACTAACATCCATCAGGATAATAGCTTTGAAGAATATGGGAAAAAGTAAAGTCTATTTACAGTTTATAATAGTAGAAATTTATATTATTGATCGTTTATATCTATATGCGTAAATATAAATTAACAAAACTATAACAGTTTTTAAATGACATTGTAATTTACAGTTATTTGTACTGCAAGTATATGATCACACATAAGAAGTATTATTCTTTGCACTATTACTTTAGAGTTTATGGCATCATCTACACATAGATAGATTAACAGCCTCTCGCAAACCCTGTAGTTTTATAGCGTGAAAATTTGTTGTTGCTTTTTTAAATGGACAAAAAACTTTTTATTTTCAGCTACAAATGAAAGATGATTTATGAATATGAATTTAGTAAAGTTCGAGAATATAAATCTATAGATACAATAACAGAACTTACTTCGGAGACTCGCATAAAAACGCCGCGATTATTTTGTCCTATGTCAAAATAGAATATTTTATTATCCACACGAATGTGTCGTCCCTCGGGGAGCTCCCCTCGGAAACCCCCGTCATCCGTTCCGAAATCCTCTAGCAGGTCTGTGAGGGCATCACGAAATTCGATCATCCCTTGAGCCGGAATGGCTACCTGTGATCTGGGCCCTCCGCGGGAAATCGTTTGTGAGACACGAAGGAATCGACCCCGGGTATTTTCCTACACAATCCAATCAGAAATTCAAAACGAATTAATTTTATTCCCACACGAAAAAACAACCAAAAAACAAATTAAACTAAATGCAAACCTCAAAAACTATAAAGAATAACAAATTAAATCTAAATAAATCCGTACCTTCAAATCTAAATAGTATCTCCGATTCGTTTTGACCATAACCTCCGATTTAAGTTTCCCATCTTCAGGGACATTATCGGGATTAGGCGGGCCCAGGGAGGCGTAGTAGTCACTAAAACTGGACAAATGATCACGAAATTCGGCGGCGGTTGAGAGTGCCAAATAGATTTGACTCCGACGTCCATCAGCTCCAATTTCCGCTACTTTTATGAACCTCCCCCTAGGATTCTCCTTCACGTCCAGATAAAACCTTTTCGATTGAATTTGGAGCATCTTGGAGGCCAGCTCCTGCTCCTCTCCCTGACCTATAATCAGCCAAGAAAATGCATTGTAAATATATGATATTTCAAATAGTTATAATAATTATTCAGCATTTATTATAATTTATTAATTTTTAAACAGTCAGCTTATCAACCCTGAAATTTAACCCTTTTATTTCAAAATGATATTTAACCATTCATATTCCATTCTGATTCACACCACGTGCGTCCTACCAATAGATCGCTTTTTAAAACAATTGATCCAATTAATTTATGAATTCAATTTACCAATTTATATGTAATATTTTTATTTTTTATTTCTAACATATTATTTTTAATATAATAATTTGATTTTCCTTTAATTATTTAAAAAATCCCCATCATATATTTATCACATATGAATTACCTAATCCCCATAACCAAGCACTTCCATCTCCATCACCTTCACCTTCTTGCCACATAATTTAATTCCTCCACACTTGACAATTTTTTGTAACCAAAAGAATAGATCAGTAGTAATGACTTTTAACGTTCCACCTCCTCCACAAAATCTCAATCGTCACAATTCAAAATATCCCCTCTCCGTTCTCAATCCACCAACAATAAGTATACACACAAAACTATGTAGCACCAGCGGGAGGAACATTTCGACGACGATGCCCAAAAATGAACAAAATTTCAGAGAATCATCATAACCTATAACCACCAACCAGTTTGTCATAAATAAAATTTCAATGATTATGATTTGAACGAGTGTCAGGTAAAAAACGTTTTGATTTTTTGTTTGTTTCCAATCCAGTAACACCAAACATGTCAACCCATCCAGACTAATCGTATATACTTGTTGCCATAAAAAGGGTCGTTGATAATTGAGAAGAATGTAGTTTTGTATGAAAAATAGTAGCGATGAATTTGGAGAGAGAGAGAGTTGAGCAACAAGAACAGCAAAATATTGAACACAGCTGGAAGTATCTTGAGAAAATCCGCGGCGAAGGAGTTTTTATGAGTAATTTATTGTTATTTCTAAAATATTTTCTGGGAAATATTTACTTAAATACCGTATTTGCGAATATATTTTTTTTTAAATTTTTTTTCAATTTTTTTTATTGAATTTAAAAATCTTTTTGTGATTTTTTACAATGTTTCGTTGAATATTTTTTTTCTCCGTAAAAAAATCTTTACAAAAACTTTCTTTTTGTACACTTTTTAAAAACGTTACAATTACTACTAGATTTGGAGTCGACGTCCAAAAATCTTTTTCTTTTCCCAAAAACTTCCCTTCCCTTCAAAGAGTACGGAGCTCCAGAATCCTTTTTTTCCATAATAATGCACTAATTTGCAACATTCACCCCATATTTTTTTTATTTCAAGTATTTCATTGCTAGCTGAGTGAGATTCTCAGCACAAGAATCTTCAACACGGACGGATAAATTGACCATTAAGTACACTTTTTCCATACAGCAAAACTGAAAAATTCTTTCAGTGTGAAATTTCAATCCTCCCCGACAAGTTCACATATTATTCTTCTATTAACGCAAATGTTACAATTACTCTCGAACAAGAAAAAAATTCACATTTCTTCAATTGCAAACACAAAAATCCGCTCTTTATAAAAACCATTCACACATTTTCCAATCGACAAGCAGCAATTTCATGTCCAGAGTTTACTTTCAGAATTTAGCCGGTGAGGAACATTAATCTTCCACCGACTATTGAAAGTCCTTCTCGGTCGGAGCAGAAAATTTGTAACACATTTTCAGAAGTTCAGAAGTTTTTCAGTCATTTTCGAAGAACAAAAATTAAGAATCGACCAAAATGATAACGAAGAGCAGAAATTCTGCATTGCTCGAAATAAATTCAATCCTTATAAATCCAATGCAAAAAATCCAAGGAAAATCGTCTCAATGAACTCACAGAAGATTTTTTGTAGGAAATTCCATTTAATTATAATTCCACTAATAAAATCCAAGTCAAAATAATCCAAAATTTGAACAATGGGATAATCGTAATCGGAAGAGGAAATATATGTACATACAGAAGAAAATTCTTGCTAAAATGATTCTGCGACCCGTTATTTTATGAAGGACGGGAATAAAATATAAACTATGGCACCACTATAGTATAACATACTAACTGCACTATAGGAGTAATAGCCAAAACAACAACAACACCAACAATAACAAAATAATAACAACAGCAGCAACAAGGAAAAACAGCAGAGAGAGAGATGAGAGATGGGAGAGAGAGAGAGGGACAGAAACAAGTAGAGATGCTGATGACTTGAATGAGCTCAGGAATGTTAGTATACTTGATGTACAGATGTAGTACTCACTATTCACTCACACCTTCCTTTCCGTCCTTTTGCACACTGACATGCACACATGATGATGTTGATGATGATGATGGTGGTGGTGGTAGTGGTGGTGGTTGGTTTGGGTTGCTGTGTGTCTATCTCTCTCACTCAGTCACTGAGTGTGTGTGTGTGTGTTGTGTGCGTATAAAATAAAAGTGTATAGTATGTGGGTAAAACATATTACACTAGGCTGCCTTTAGGTTTAAGTATGTATAGGAAGTACTTGAAGTATCTTATATGTGACCGAAACTACTACTACTAATACTACTACAACAAAACTACAACTCCACTGAACTACGAGGAGCAATAATTTGCATATCTGTGTTATGTTCATATCTTCATTTCATTGTATGTTGGAAATCTTGTGTATGTTCTGTACTCATACTATCCTCACTATCCTGGAGCTTAATTTACTTGTTGCATTATAAGTACAATACATAATATAGATGCGGAAATGTGTATCGTATACTGTGTACTAATAATGTGTACTGATACTATAGATAATGTAAGTATATAATGAGTACCCTCTTCCGAGTTCCGACCTGCATGTGTATTTTTATTTTTAATATTAATAATTTATACCCTCCCTATATACAAAGAAAAAAGTGTAATAATTTACTATGTAAATCTTATATGCTAACACTAACACATACAAGGAAAACCAAAAATGTTACGTAATAATAAATTAATAATAACATATGTCTGTGGTTAAAACTGGTAGTGGCTCGACTCTCATCCCTAGTCCGTCCTCCAACTTTTAAACTAATAAATGATGAACATTCAATTATTGTAGAATTAATTTCAACAATAATAAACAAAATTCCGAATTTATTCAATTTCGTTTTTTAAGACACTGCTGATTTCTATTTCTACTCTGACGTTCGTGTGTGCGAACGGTGTAAAGATCATGAGCATATCGTCTCCAGAAGTCCAATGGCAAAAGTCTTTCAAAACTGAAGAAAAAAAGGGATCCACGACATCCTTTATTGTAAAATTTACGTCGACAAATGTCTTTTTGTGTAATGGCGTAGAATAGGATTATCAATATTCAATACTGTATATATGTATAAGTATTGAGAAAGCTGATTTTTCAAAAAGAAGAAAAATTCCAGTGTAAAGGAATGTAAAGGAAGTATTTTAATGCAAAAAATTGTATTGCTTTTGTTAATAATAATTTTAAAAAATATGTTAAAGAAGAATGGTTTTTAAAGTTAAAATTTTTTTCACTATAATTAATTTAAAAATACAATGAATTTTAATAATATTGTATTTGTCTATATAGAAAAATAAAGTTCATTTGCTCGATCATGGCTCGCTCCTCTAATCGTAAAGAGCTAAGAGCCAAAAGCCAACAGCGAACAAGGAGTAAATACTCAAACGGGTATATACTAAGTAAAAGAGAAGGAAAAGAAGTATTAAAACGAAAAAAAAAACATGTTTGGAACTAATCCATAACTGTTGTATGCCAACAGTTTGGAATTCCTTTCATTCTCTACATTTCATTCAAAAACTTTTCTCCGCTATATACACACATGTGTGCATATATAGGTTCGCCATACATACATACATTTGTTTTTTAAGTTGCTCATCCTCCAATCGCTCTTATGTGTCATTTCCTATACATATATATATGTATATTCCTAATGTAATGTAAATGTAAACGAAGGAGGAACCACTTAAGATAAGATTTCATTGTCTTTAGTTACATTTTGTGGGCTCCGGAGAGGAGCACATATATGTACAAAATGTAGCTAAGTTCCTTGTATATTAGCATGGCATGTAGTACAGATACAACATTTTAAAGGGAGGATACAATATGTACATACAAGTATAATAGAGTTGTAACAGAGTAGCAGCAGAAGGAATTTTCATTAATGGGAATCCCCATAGTAAAGTAGTTAAATTTTACAAATACAACTCCAGAAAGAGAGAGAGACGGATCCGGAAGGGCATCCTTTATTTTTGTATTTGTCGCATACGTGAACTTTAAAATCTTGCATATATACATATGTACAATGCTAAATGCTATAAGGATGAAGAATATTGGAACAGAGAGATAGTGTGCATAAACATTTTACATTCTCCTCCTCTCCAGTGTCTCATAAATCCCAGGAACACATGTTAACACACACACATACAATAAGGCAATGCATATGTACACTGACTTCCGTCCGTCGAAAAAATAAGCGCTAAATGCATATTATACCCAAACCTACATATACATGCAGGCCTCATTCATAGGGTTTAACATAAGTCCCATTCATAAAGCCTATATGTATCTAATTGAAGGCATTTAATTTATTACACTATAATGATAACGCCGATATCGCTTTTAATACAGGAACTAATTTGATTTCAGTTCTTAATCCTATCGTTTTTTCTGGTGTAGCTAATGCCCTTTAATGTAATACTCATTTATTTTGTAATTATTTTGTATTTATTTTGTAATTATTTTGTATTTATTTTGTATTTATTTTGAATTTATTTTGTAATTATTTTGTATTTGTTTTGTATTTATTTTGTATTTATTTTTGTATTTATTTTGTATTTATTTTGTATCTATTTTGTACCTATTTTGTATTTATTTTATATTATTTTCATACTTTCTATTATTATATTTGTATTCATTTTGTTTTCATTTTGGATTTATTATACATATGTCTTGCATTTATTTCACATTTAATTGTTGCATTTAACCAACAACTTAATCGGCATGAATATTTAATTCTTTATATTTTTTAAATTGGACATGACAGTAATTAATAATCTGCTATTTTGTCACCTATGGGATTGGGATGACTCTCTTATTTTCGAAACATATTCATTCCCTCTCTATGAAGCTCGTAAAACTAAAAAGCGCCATTTATTATACAGCGTATGCATATAGATGAAAGAAAAACTGAAGAATGAAAGAGAGAAGCTGTTGTGTGTGATGACGACTCTCCTCATCCTATCTCTGTTCTGTTCTGTGCGTATGAATGTGCGTATGTGTGTGTGTGTGAGAGAGTGTTTGTGTGTGCAGAGCGTGTGTGTGTGTGTGTATGAGATAGTGCGTTGTGCGGCGACCTTGCAGGTCATTAAACCTCAACCACGTGCCATTCAATCGAGAATTTCCTGCAACTCTGAGGGTAAAAGTATGTAATAATATACAGAGGTATGCGAAGAGTGCGTATACAAACACAGAGTTACATAAATATGTATACATGGTAGAGAAAGAGAAAACTTAAGTTTAAGAGAGAGAGAGAGACAAAAATACAAATGCACACATATGTATATACCTAAAGGTACGCTTGTTCCTTTGGTGATCAAGCCTTCATTCTTTTACCAACATTTCTGAATTAAAACCTAGCGCACGATCTACATTCATTTAATAGATGGCGGCTTATCAATAAATTACTACAAAATAAATACAAAAATGGATACAAAAATATATACAAAAATAAATACAAAAATAAATACAAAAAAAAATACAAAAATTGATACAAAAATAAATACAAAAATAAATACAAAAATAAATACAAAAATAAATACAAGA
>JAQGAK010005341.1:0-10401 GCA_034696945.1 Lipothrix lubbocki | reverse complement strand
CATTAACTATTATTTATTTTTTGATTTTTATTAACTATTATTTATTTTTTGATTTTTATTAGGTAACTATTATTTATTTTAAAATTATATTTATTTATATATATTTTTGAATTTAAAAAAATCAGACTGGAATTGCGTAATGAAGTTGTGTAGGTATGTGTATTGAATAGAATAGAACTGTACATATATAATAAATAAAGAAGAAGAAGGGTTACTTATATAAAGGAAAACATGGAATAATAGCAGGTTGGTTCGTGAAATGTGTATGTGTAGCAAATTTAATATTGTTTCACTCTCATCTCATTAATGATTCCATGGAAAGGTATTTGGAATGCCTAAAAGTAACAAATAGAAAAATATATGGATGAGCGTATATACAACTCTCTATGTATTTAAACAGGAGGACACACAAGATATTTTTTACCTTCACAGTTCACAATCATATTCACAACTTCACATATATTTATCTCTATCCGTCCGTATCTCACATCACACACATGTAATAATATTAGCATTGTGTCATCAGGAAACATCGTAGGTGCTTATAACGTGTGCTTATATAATATTCAGTCTATATTGAGCATTACATATTTACGTATACTTACATAATTGGCTAATATACAACATATATACTACAATACAACATATACACAATATACTATAGATACCTGTATGATTATTACGGATTCATTTTTCTGTCTCCCTTGTTCCATATTAATACACTTCTCGTCGTTCCATCGTCAGTCATCGTCATCAGTTCTTCATCGCAATACTATACTTCAGTATTTACTATAGAGTCGTGTGGACGACTATGTTAATAGTTCTAGATAGCTCAAAAAAAAACTTTTTCTGTATTGTTCAGTTGTTCTCCATATTTATCGCCTGTACAAATACATTGCGTCAAAAAAAAGACAATGAAAATATACCATAACTAGAACTAATTACTTGTGACTTTTCAACCTCTGCGGCTCATTAGCAGAATTTATTATTTAATTCTTTCAGCAAAACCCAGCCTGTGTATTCTTTGGCAGAATCTATTTCTTAAAAATAATTCGTAATTGTTTTACAAACAGAAATAATTTTCTTACACGAAATTAATTTCTTAAATGGAATTAATTTCTTAAATGGAATTAATTTCTTAAATGGAATTAATTTCTTAAAGGAACTTAATTATTTTTCTTTATTCATCCCCGGATTAATTTCTTAAACAGAATCCTTTATTTTGTCTGTATTTACTCCATAGAATTTATTCTCTCCGGAAAAAAATTGATTTTCTTGAAAATAATTAAATTCTTTGTTGAACCGAAATTTTTAAATTGTGTTCACCTATAAATGGAAATTTTCTGCATTGGAATTTCGGCGTCTATATAGCAAAAATACCAAAGCAAATATTAAAACCTATAGAACCTTCAAACTGTATAAGGACTAATAATAAAATAGAAAATTCTATTTTAAATTGCTAATTTGTGTACACCTTCGTCTATTCTGTAACGCAAGAATCCTCCTATTCTACCTACATTTTATTCCAACAAACATGATCACACCTTTTTCAATGCATTCTCACGATCAGCAGAACTTCAGAACAGAACACACCTTCTTCTGAAAAAAAACTGTTATTATTCTTTCTTATGCATATATGTGTATGTATAAGCCCTGTGTGCCTTGTGTGTGTGTGTTTCTTGATTTAAAACACCGTGTGCTGGTTACAATAAATAAGTCTTCACACAAGTGTCCGACGTTCAAGAGGATGATCGTCATGTAACAAAAAAAAATCCCTTTTGCAATACAAATTCCAATTTAAATCTTTTGACTATTGACATCATCGCCGTCACTACCGTCAAATAGACCATATAGTGATCTCCCCTTATTATACACAGTTTTGTTATCCATTTGATTTAATTAATATTCGTGAATAATAACATGTACAAAATATATAGCAAAATACTACTATAAAATACTGAAAAATTATCTATGAAAATCTATATACGCTCCTTTTACATTGCACACCTGATTTTATTTATACGTAAAAATCAAAGTAAATCAGAGTCACCTAAAAAAATCAAATCAAGTGTGTATGTGTGTGTGTGCACATTATTTTCTCATCTCGTCTGGCCTGGTGGCAGTCAGTAGCTTACCTTGAAAACGCGAAGCTTACTGAGGATTTACAAGGGAAAGGGTTAATGTATTTTAGTATTGTGAACATTTGCCGAGATTGTACATCATTTGTGCTGTGACGTGCATCAAAAAGATAAAATATTTATTTTTAATAATTCACGCAAAAAATTAAATGATAATCTACAAAATTATTAAATATTAATTTTCAAACAAAAATACGATTACCCAGAAAATTAGATAATAGTCCCCAAAAAAACAAAATAATAATTCGGGAAAAAATAGATATTAGTAATTAAAAATAATAATCATTCGCAAAAAAATAAAATAATTCGCAAAAAGATTAAAAAATAATTCACACACAAAATAATTCGCAAAAAATAAATAAATAATGTACATTAAATAATTCGCAATAAAATTAAATAATAATTCCCAGAAAAATTAAATAATAAATAAATAAATTCACACTAACTTTACAATGCTAGGGAGGAAATACTTTTATAAAAAAAGTACTTTAAAGAGTAAATAATACTGTCGTCGGACCTGTGCTTGTGTGTGTTGTTAATATAACGTTGACGTAATGTCCGACGCCTAAAGATAGTAATTTTGAGTCATTACTCATTACATTAGGATTTTAAGTACACGGACTTAAATTTATTATTATTATATAGTAAATTTATCAGCAGAGCAGTTGTTTGTGGTTTCGTCAATTTTTTCGTCAAAGTTTGTATATAATTTATATACAATTTTTCATATTTCCTATACTGCTATCTAATACAGGTTAAATATAAATACATGCGGAATAATTTCGTATAATTATTATTATTATACACTTTTCCCCGTTCTATATTGTCTTTTATACAAGCTGTGTAGGGTAAAACAAAGTTTAATATTTTTGAGTTGAGAGTTAATTCATCAGCGAAAACAGTTAACATGTGTTTAAATGGGATTGGAAACTTTTCCGCTCGCTGAGAGTCGTGAATTATTATTTTGTGAATTTTATTTTGTGATAATATAAAAAGGTATAAGGGGGAATGTGCTCTTAAAAATATAATATTTCACACATAGCAGGGAAATTTCACACGCGTCATATTATATTAATTTCCTATATACAAAAAGAATAATAAATCCCCTCGTCTCGTCAGTTTCAACAGCAGGAGAGTTGAAGTTCACACTTGATTCTGTAGTTGTTCACCGCGTATATAAAATAATTAAATTTGTGTAAAATTTTACATAAAAAGTTTGTAATTATTATTATTATTATTACAAATTTGTAATTAAAAAGACTGCTATTCAAAATAAAAAAAAATGGAGACTAATCTGGATTTATTAGAAACAGACATAGATCAAGTATTAGCAGCGGATCAGTCGCCTGTAATTAACAAACCCTCGTCCGCAGTGACATTAACGGTGATCAAGGTCGAGAACAGCGTTCATCAAGTTGTTACAAATACAAGTCCACAAAAAATTATAAAAAGTCCAGAAGATTCAGCTAATCTAGTGGGAGTTCAATTAGCTGGTGGTGGTGAAGTTTATTCGATGACATCATCGGAAGATGACGGAACTGCCATCGATACGTCGATGGAGACAATTTTGATAATGGAAAAACAGCTTCCGCCTGAAATTATCAGCGAAAAATTACTACAAAATGAAAAGATCCCATCAGAGATTGTGACTGTTAAAACTTCGGTGCCAAAAAATGCAATGGAGGGGAAGCCAGTTGAAAATGCAAATGAGTCCAATGGCAGTAATGCCCCGATGCAAGATGCAAATGAAGCTGCCCGGGAAAATTTAAATGAAGCGACTCTGGAAAATTCAAATGAAGTTACCGCACTGCGGATTAAAATTCAACCTGGATCTGAATCCGAAAGAACAACAGAAGAATTATGGCGAATAATACCGGAGCCAAAATTATTGCCAAAAAATGCAGCTGGGGAAAAGATTGTGGAAGGAAATACATTGGAAACTGCCGCATCCTGGCACACAGCAAAGGAGTCCTTGAGTAAAAATGCTAATGATACAACTAATTATGATAATCCTACTACAAAAACTATTAATGCTACGAATGATGCTATTCCAAACGTTGCAGATCAGCGACAAGAACAACAAGAGAAAATAATTCTGAATATTGAAGAGCAACAAGACTCCGGAGAAGTTTGGTCAGATGCCCGAGAGGAAGCTTCATCTTCATCTGTAGCTGCGAGCGATGATGGATCGAGTCCCGATAATTCTTTCGCCCAACAAGAGCAAGAAGGTGGGGAGTTACCTCAGGATCATCATCAGCAGGAGCAGCAGCAACAGCCACAACCAGCAGACCTTGCGGATCAAGTTCTGGATCAATTATTATTAGTAGAGCAGAATCAGCAGGAGCTCCCCGCAGTTGATTTCGAAGTCTTGCCCAAGGAACAGCAAGAGCAAGCTGTTTCCCTCACGACGACTAAGGATTTACCATCCTTCAACAGTTCTGCTGACGAGACTTGTGAAAATATTAGTGTCATAAGTACATCACCATCATCAGAACCGCCACCACCACCACCACCGGAAGTGAACATCATACATGTCAATCCCCTCAAGAAGTCTGAAAGCGGAACGAAAGCAGACGAACGACCTGTATCCCTTATTGAAGAAGTGCCAATACTACCGATCCTTAGTCAAGAAGCCGATCAAGAAGCTAATGATCCCCATTTTAGCTCCACTATTACTATTGAGGCTGGCAGTGAGACCGACCGCCCCAATAATTCTTCCGTAGCGGAAGAGAAAACCCCTATTAGTTCTGGAACTACTACCATTGAGATCACCGAATCGGATTTAGTTGCCTCCGTTGAGGTCTTCAACGATAGTCAGAATATTAGTTGTAATCAAGATTTTGTTAAAACTGAGGATCTTGTATCACTTAAGAATTTAGAGGATCCACAGAGTTCTGGAAATCACCAGAATTTAGAAGATTCAGAGAATTTAGAAGAGCGCAAGAATTTAGAAGATTCCGAGAATTTAGAAGATCAAGAACACCGCCAGAATGCAATAAATCAGGAGAATTTAAAAAATAATAATAGTTCCGAAAATCAAGACAATTTAGAAGATACTGCTGACACTGGAATTCATTTGGGATCCGAGTCACTTCTGACGAACCGAGAAGAGGACGACGACGGGAGCGAGGATGATGATGAAGAAGACGATGACGCCGAGGATGATTTTGATGAAACGCCCGAGAAAATAAACGTAACTGCTAATAACTCCGCTGCTGATCCCCCCGATCCGTCAGTTCATCGTGGAAGTGTGAGTAGTGCTAGTGGGCGTCGATCTAGTTTTGCTAGAGGAGTTAGTGTGTGTGAGGAACCTACGGATGATCAATCTATTGTGGATTATCTTTCGGACGTCCAGGATGGCGTAATATTATTATATCATATATTATTTTCTTTCAAAAAAAAAACAACTAAACGCTTTTGCTTTTACCGTCGCCGTCTACACATATAATACCTATATGTACATTATACATATGTCATTTTTCATTTTTTACACTCATGCAGTACAAGTATCATTTTACAAGCAAATACATCTGTCTTTAAAACATTTACAAGTTTACAACAAATATCAAATCGTAATTTACGCTTTTAATATACATGTTTTTAAAGTTAACATGTCGTTTACGAGGCATAAAGCAGATATAACTATCTCCACGAAAGTTGCTAAAATGCAATAAGAATGTCTACAATACCCAAATGTTATTGTTAAAGTTCAGAATGCAAAAGTGACTACCCCGTTTATTTACCGTATGCAAAGACACATAAGCGGTAGAAACTGCTAGAATTTTTTCCCTTTCTACAACATGCAAGCCTTTGCAGTTGTTTTCCAGCAGCAGTGGGATTTTGCTTGCCGTATAAATCCGATATACTCATGACAATGTAAACACGTAGGACATGCTTTTAAACGCCATGGTCAGATTTGCATTGGATATTGTAATGTTGGTTTGATGAAATTGAAATATCTTGTAGTACCGTCGTAATTATTCTTGTTGCTTTTTAGCAACTGTGGATACAGTCATATTTGCCTCTTCAACTACGATTTTAAAACTCGGCAAATCAGATCATCCATCTTGCACAGCAAAGTATAAAGTAAGGTATATTGTTAATAATGCAAGCAGGCCTAAACTTGAAACTTCCCTCAAGGTCAGATTAGTAGTTGTTAAAGGTAACCTGAGATGAAATTGCAAGTTGCACACAACACAACACAACTGTTGAAAACTTAAAATTACAGTTGTGAGTTGTCATAAAATCCTCTGCTACTCACAATCTCCATTTCTCCATTATCCTGATGAGCTTCATCTCTTTTTTATTTTTCGTCCCCCTATATAACTACGGGAGTATGTAATGTAGTCATTTATAAAAATTATTACTAATTTAAGTTTAAACTACTCCTTTGTTGTACACAGTACTTTTCTTTCTGAAAATTGAGAACCATCTATATACTTTTACAATTATACATATATACGAAAATACTGCAATGCATATGGATACTTACATTGGTATTTTTTATGAAAATTAAAATTAGTATTAGTAAAATTAGTGTTATTTCTCATTCCTTCCTTTACTATATTGTACGAACATGATTGCTTGGAAGGTATTAAAGCCCTGTATTACTATGCAATTTGAAGCCAATTGAATGTTGAAGTAGCAGCACTTAATAAATAAAGCAATAGTAATAATTCTGACCAAATGTATATGATGATGAAGGGAAAAGCTAATACGTTGGGAAGATATTATTTTATCTTGATGTGGATCATACGTAATATAATCAAATAACGTAACTATAAAGGGTTCTCCCTCTTTTTCGATCCAGTTCATCAGTCTCAGGATTCTCTACTCACAGTGCACAGTGCATTATTTGAGTGTAGTAAACGGTAAAATAGTAATAGTAAAAGGTGAGATAGCGTCTGATTTATCCACTCAATTCACCCTTCCCTTCCCCTTCAATAATTTCTAAACATTGTTGAAAAAGCATTTGCCTTAGAAATTAGTTCTTCTCACGGAATCTTTTTACCAAGGAATCGGTATGAAAAAGTAATAAATAATGTTTACAAAAAGTAACAAATAATAATATATAAATAAACAAATTTTAAATAAAGAATTACAAAAATTAATAAAAAATTAATACCTAAATAAAAATTAAAGAAAGAATGAAAAAATATATAAACAGTGATTTTTCCTCCATGGTAGTTTATTGACTGGAAAAATTGGATGGAAAAATATTGACAGCTTCTTTAAAGCTGCTTTCCGATCATTGACATTCCTTAGTGCAGGAGACATGCACAGTGTAAAGTAAAGCTAACGAATATATGTAAACTGGAATCAACTATTGGATTGTATACTAGATACTTTATAACTTATTTTATAACAAGTAAAAATGTACTTGTCTCCTTTGCTACTAATTTAAAAGAATAATAATCACGTATCGTGTAATAATAAGTTGAAAAAGCTCTTCATGATCATGATTTAATCTGAGACTCTGGTCCTCCGCAAGTTTCGAGCTCTCCAGTAAATTAAGGGTTGTTCATTAGACCTTAAGTATTGTTATACTTATATAAGGAAAACTTTCAAATGGTACGTGTGGTACCTAGAGTATATAACAACACAAGTGTGTATACAGTATACCTTTGGGATTGGGGATATTGGGATCTTATAATGACCATAAAACGTTCATGCTATCAAAAATCAAAGGTGGAAGTCCTGCTTGACTTTATCCTTTAAGGACCTAAGAACGCTATATAATAAAAATACTCAACAAATAGACAAGAGTCGAAGCGTCATTACATGGAAAGGGAAGACTTTTAAAGGCTCAGATCACAAATAACAAGTGAAGTCTGAAGAATTAAAGACAAAAAACCTTCACGGCGGAGCAAAAGTCTCTCGCATCTTATTCATTCTTTCATCTGCTCTTTAGGTTTTTAATTTGGAGTGCGTGAGGGACTTGGTTGTTATTCCGACCAACAACAAGAGATTTATTATTACAAAGTATTATTATGTTTATATAACCTGTCGTTGTTGAACAGGCAAATGTAATTATCTCCACAGTTGCTAAAATCCAATAAGAATGACTACAGCCCCCGAATATTATTTTTAAAGTTTGGAATACAAAAGTGACTATTCCGATTATTTACCATGTGCAAAGGTACATAAGCGGTAGAGACTGCTGGATATTTTCCCAAATTACAACATGCAAGAATTAGTTTTCCAGCAGCATCGAGATTTTGCTTGCCGTATAAATACGCTATACTCATGACAATGTAAACACATCTAGGACATGCTGTTAAACGACATAGTCAGTTTTGCATTGGAATATTTGTGAAATTTCTTGTTGTAATACCGTATAGTATAGTAATTATTCTTATTATTATTATTGCTTTTAGCAACTGTGCATATAGTTATATTTGCCTTTTCAACGACGAGTTGTAACCACATAATTATGATGGTGTTGCTGTTGTTGTTACCCTTTAAACGGTCTCAGAAACCAGAACAGACGTCTTGTCTGCTCCATTATAAACGAGAAACTGGAAGCGGTCCCGAAGGACTGATGCCACTTTAAGAAGCATTAAAGTGGCTCCGTTGATAAAAACGTTTTTTGGGGCAAGTTTCTTTCTCGGGCATTTGTAGAAAAGTGAACTGATGAGTTCTAAATTGTATCGTCAAAATACTGAACAAATGATTTACCGTAAGGGAGGTAAAGCTAATAAAGGTCGTTGTTTTTGATTACTTTAAGATTATTCAAGTCTTATAAAGTTAAAGCTAAAATATTGGGAAAGCAGCTCTATTTTTCCTATACATAGCGAACCTTTAGTGTTTTGTTAGTTTCCGGATGTGGATATCATTTAAAGTCAGAGTTCTATAGCTTCTAGATTTTTGGAAGAAAATGTCAAATATTATTATGCTCCACACATGTTTTCCAGCAGCTCTAATCAAATTACTGGTCAGGGCTTTCATATTGTTATTATTATTATATCTGTGCAATACTTTTTACGGATTATGCACTTTTTTTTCCTTTCTTTGACAATGATTGAAAATTCAGAAATTAAATAAGAACAATTGTTGTTTATTAACAATTATTGTAAATATTCTTTATTTTAACGAATTGTTGTTAGAATTTAAGAACAATAACTTTGCGTACTTATTTTAATGTCTTCAAAATTTAATTTTTTAAAAATGTTGGTTTGAAATGGATGAATTTTGTTTTTTTTTCACATTAAAATGTATTTTGTATTTATTTTAAATGCAGTCAATTATCTATTGTGTATATAGCATCAACGTTTATATTCTATTTCGTAAGTTTTTCAATTTTGCGATTATAAAATTATTTTGTATTTATTCCCTATTTTTAAAAATTTATTTCATGTTTATTTTTAATTTCGTATTATTTATTTTCTACATTATTTGAAAATTTATTTTCTATATTATTTGAAAAATTATTTTGCTCATTTATTATTTTTGTATTAATTTTGTGAAGCTTGCCCACGTTGTTGTATAGGCTGAGACCGCACAAAAGTGTTGGAATCGACGGCATTTAGCAACGCGTCCCCATCCTTCTCGACCTGTATTCTCTCAAGTGTTTAATCTCGATTCCCAGAAAGTTGTAAGGATTCCGTGAGGCTAAAGGTTTTGTATTTTATATATGTATTGTATAATGTAGTTTTGTACACTTGTTCAGCATTGGCTTAGTTTTTTTGGTGGTTTTGAAGCGCGCGAGAAGGTAAAAGTTTTGTTGACTGGACAGGAATTCCTTCACTCAACTCTCCACACACAGAACAGAACTGAACTCATGAAATTGTGGCTTCTTCGCACCTGACAACAACAATCCTGTGTCCAATGTCCAGGAGGAATTTCTTCATCTTGTTGTTGTTCCCTGAATTTTAAATGCATTAGCCATCAATTTGTTCAATCCTTCCATTAGATTGACAGTGGCCAAGTGTTCACAATATTTTTATAGTTTTGATTCAATTGTTGGTGCATCCATTGGAAAATCAGGTGGGAATGAAAGATTTCTTCTTCTTCTATGGGCCCTGTAAATGTGTTTGTATATAATCCAGTTTATTAATTATATACATATACTATGTGCAATGTAAAGTCTTCGACCTTGAGCTTTGTGACATAACTTTTGTCATTTGAAATTATTTTGTATTTATTTTGAATTTATTTTGTATTTATTTTGAATTTATTTTGTATTTATTTTGAATTTATTTTGTATTTATTTTGAATTTATTTTGAATTTATTTTGAATTTATTTTGAATTTATTTTGAATTT
>JAQGAK010005340.1:0-10402 GCA_034696945.1 Lipothrix lubbocki | reverse complement strand
AATACAAAATAAATACAAAATAAATACAAAATAAATACAAAATAAATACAAAATAAATACAAAATAAATACACTAAATGCCTGTCAATAAATACAAAATAAATACAAAATAAATACAAAATAAATACACTAAATGCCTGTCAATAAATGCCAAAAACAACAAAAAACAGTTTACTTGAACAATGCGAAATTAGTATGGGGTAAACCGCTATTGCTTTAATCCTGCTTTGCAATTTTCAAAAAAAAACAAAAAGGCTTCGAAGCATACTTGAAAGTGAAAGCCACAATGACGATACAATTCAGAAGCCCTAATTCCTTGCTAAAAAAATTTGCGAGTATGAAATAAACATCGTGTGGCAGTTTTGTGTGTGGCTGTGATAATTGCAAATTATATTAGGAAATTATAATTTAACCAACGAAGTAACTAAGTAACTAGTAACGTTGTTATAAGTAAAGTATACTTAAATAAGCTTATGGAATTGTGCCCGTCCACGTACGCTGAAGCGTAGAGACATCTTTGACTTTGGAGGGGAAATGCAATTTGAACCTTCAGGCTGACGGGGAAGTTCAATATTGAATATTATGTTTGCAATGTTAAAAACCCTATGTGTCGTATACACAGAAATTCACTCTCTCCGTCAATTTTTTTCGTCTGTAGAAATTCTTCTCCTCGCTGAATCTTGAATGAACAACAACTGTGATTTCTAATGAGAATCTTTAATATATTATAGTTTTTAAATATTTCCCGTAAATAATTAGAAAGTCAGAAGGGGGACTAAATAGAGGGTGACATATTTGATAGAAAGGCCGGAGGAGGAGATAATAAATTGTATAGGCTAAATAATAATAAAAATAATAATAATAATAAACTTTTTGTTGCTTTTTTCTGCATTACTAAAAATCATTGTGCTCCATCATCAACTCTTCAACTATGGTTTACGTCACTGACGACGATTAGCACTGTCAAATGTTAAACGTAATATTTCGCTGGTTATCAGTAATAATTCAGTCAAGCCAAAAGGGAAGCAAAACAGTGTGAATTACAGTTGTTGACTCATACTTGATCAATATAGAATTTAATACACATAAAAGTATCTACAATATATTCTGTGTACTCAATCATTAAATTGTAAATAGGGAAATAATAATTCCTCCTTTTTTTCCATTATATCTTCACTATATACGTTAGATAGACAAATCTCGCTGGAATCTGTTATTAAAACTGTTCAACTTGTATATTATTTGGTTTATTTTTGGGCTTGTAGAGCAAATTTCCTTCCTGGTGATTACCCTCATTTCTGATTTTTTGATTTGATATTAAATTTGATTTTGGTACTTTTGGAATTATACCAAATAATAATATTTTTTTATTATTATTGTTATTATTAAATATCATTTTTTTCTATCCCGTCCAGTAACTGTTCTATCTAATCAAGGTGTAAATCAAGTGCCTGTACTTTTCACGGATTTTTTCAAATATTTTTATTCAGGGAATATATTCCTTGATTTTTATTAAATTAGGAAAATATACTCTATTTAATAGTATAATAAGTATATATATATCGTATTTTGCAATTTTGAGAAACCTTATTGCAAAAGCATTACTATAATAATACAGTTGATGAGGGCTTGTCCAAAAGTAAGTTCTACTCTTTCTTTAACTGATTAGTCATTTAACATGTCAGGATGGTTATTAGGGTCAAATATTTTTAAATGTTGAAAATGTATTTATATTAAATTATTAAGGAAGGAGAACGGCATTATTAAAATAATAAAAGAATAATGTGATCTGATGATGGAAGAGCATCATCATTATATAGGATTTCATCTAGATGGTTATATAAAGATCATCTAGAAGGATATATAAAGATAATAATTATTATATTTGTCACATATGTCGAAGCCTGGTCATATATGCCCATTAGAATGTTAATTGTATGTATTTTGTTTTCATTTATTTTTAAGGAAATATTTGATCACATGACGCTGCTGTTGATAACTTCCGGTGTTTTTGTTACATTGACTCCGTCCTGGACACGAAATTAATATTCTTGTAATATTGTCATTTTAGGGTTGCTGGAGATTTTGTTGTCAATATTCAATTTTTCTCTTTCTTATGGGTGGGATTTCGGAAATAAATTGATAATAATAATATTATTATTATTATATTATATTTTGACAATACTAATATTTTAGTAGTGTGTCAGCGTTAAAATATGGTGATGATGGGATGAACGGGTGATGACAATGTGACAGAAAGTGATTTATAGATAGATTTGACACAGTTGATAGTGATAGTTATTATTACAGACAACAGAGAGACAGACTTAATTCTAGTTTGGTAGTTTGTACTAAACAAATATTTTGAGGTGTAACCTCAATCGTCGTGATGATGTGTATAACCTAAAAATTCTTTTTATTTTAGAATCCAAGGTGATCCACTTGAATTTGTACTTTGTCTGATATTTTACAATGGTCGACAGACTCGGTAAGATTTAATTTGACGCAAGATAAGTATGACAAGATTCTAATGGTCGTTAGTAGTTCTTAAATTTAAAAATGTGACTGGGGGTAAATATGTTTAACATCAAACATGTAAATTGATATATTTTCAGTTAATAGCGAAGCCAATGCTCGCAGGATCTCCAGTGTTGAAAATTGCTTTGGAAGTTCCGGCCAGGTTAGATTAGAGAATTAATTTTTTTATATACTGTTGTTGTTGATATTTGGTACTGAGAGTTATGATAATAGTGTATGAATTTGAATAATTATAATAATTAATAATAATATGTATTAATTTCGCCTTGCAGCCACTGTCCGTTCCAGGCCGAGTCCTTGTTGGAGAAGGAATTTTAACGAAAATGTGCCGGAAGAAACCAAAGCCTCGCCAGTTTTTTCTATTCAACGACATTCTTGTTTACGGAAACATTGTTATTAATAAGAAAAAAGTAAGACATCAGTCTAGCTTGATTAACAGAAGCTGATATATTACGTGGGTTTTATAATTTACTTTGTTTTGTTTTTTACAGTATAATAAACAGCATGTAATACCTTTGGAAGAAGTTAAATTAGATCCACTGGCAGATGACGGATGTAAGAAAATAAGCAAAATTTGAAGTACTAGTAGTGTCTATAGTCAATTTACCGGTTTTAGTGTTGATATGTGGAATCATTTTTCTAGTACAAAAAAATGGCTGGGTGATCCGAACTGCTAGTAAAAGTTTCGCAGTGTACGCTGCAACCCCTACAGAAAAAGCGGAATGGATGGCTCATATTCAGCGATGTGTTTCTGATTTACTCAAAAAAAGTGGCAAAAAGGCGGTTGAAAATCATGCAGCTGTGTGGGTCCCCGATTCTGATGCAACTGCCTGCCAAATCTGCAAGACGCAGTTTACTTTTGTTAACAGAAGGGTGAATATTTAAATCATGTGTATTTAACATCGATTTTTGGAGGTAACTCAAAACGAAGTATATTTTGACTAAAATTGATATCTATGTTTACAGCACCATTGTCGTAAGTGCGGTCTTTGCATCTGCGGTACTTGCTCCAAGGGAAGATTTCTTATGCCTCAACAATCAAAGAAACCTCTCCGCGTTTGTAACAACTGCAAAGAAATTCTCACATCCGGTGCAAAGGGCAGCGATATGGGTGGTGCCGGGAACACTCACGATGGCGATAACTCAAGTGGAGACGAAGACTCTGATGACGACGGTGATGATACCCCAACCTGGTCCCTTGCACCGAAGTTTTACCATGGTGGCAGTCAGTTTAATAATAACTAATCCGGCACTGACAGCTTCCTTGTTATTTTAGTGATAATGATTATTTTATCGTAATATTGTCACATTCACGTAAACTCACCAGTGTTAAGTATCTAATATAGGCAATAGTGAACTGCCGTTTTTCAAAAACATTAATGCCGTTTGTCCTATTGTCACACACCCTGTATGATATAAGTTAGAATATTAGTTACTAGAAGACATTTTGAATGTCAAATTTTTTAGGTCTCGCCACACGTCAGATGTCGGAGGGAAAATTGGCCACGAATTAACCCCTGCCACACTAATCGAATATACCAAAAATATGTTTGTGCCTTTATCCAATTGTTAAAAATTGCCTATGTATATATTATATAGTATAAAAAGTTGAGTGTAAAGTAAGTTGCCAACAAATTGTTAGTGGATCGTTCTCTTCAGAGATGAAAGCGTCGCGTCGCAACTCCTAATATTGAATATTTCTCGGTGTCAAAATTGTTGCAAATTACTAAAAAATATTCTAAGATAAATGCCATTTAAAAAATAGTACCTTTGGAAAACTCACTAGAACTGATTGGTAGACTTATTAGGGAAATACTAATATTTGCTCGAAAATTGTGAAAAATTAAGGTAGTTGAAAAAAGACCAAACTCACAAATTGTATTTTCTAATTTGATAATTTCTTCCGAACAATTAATGAGTACCTTAATTGTCGAAATCTGAGTAGGTTTCGAAGTGTTCTTTATACAGCTATAATTAATGAGAATCGAAAATATTTATTTAAAAGGCATATTATTTTATTATTGATTCCATTTTCCTACTCCTTGAGGACATTTAACCTGTATTTATTCGTTTTTCTGTAAGTTTCAACCTCCTCTGTAGACATCTCTCCACCCTAATTTACATTTCTCTTTTTCTCATAACTCAAAGATTTATTACAATGCGATATAATGTACAATCAAATTATATGTATACAATTTCAATATTTAATTGAAACGAGAATTCGCGTGTACTACTTGTTTTTATACAAAGTGTATTATGTATAAGGGAATACAAGGTAATCGTTTTCTCTTAGTTATAAATATTCGGGTCAAATGGTTTATGTAATTATATGCAATTGCAATAATATTGTAACAATAAAGTTAAGCTTCCTTTGAGTTATACCAAGTGTAGATAATAAAATGTAAACTGAGGGAAATCGATAGAATCTTCACTATCTTCTCAAATTATGAATAAAATTTAACTCATTTTTTGAAAATAAAACACATGCAATAAGGTTTTAATAATAATGATTAAGTACATACATTCAGTAATACACATATAAATCGGGTCTTATTACGCTAACTGTTGCAATGTCGGTTGATGGACATCGTAATAGAAACGCTGTTTAAACTGTCGGATGCAATGTTAAGTTTGTTTGGATTTCTTGAAAATTTCTAATTGAAAATTTCTTCTTCAAATTTGTGCAACTGTATTTTGATTATTTTTTAAAAACATTTTGGATCCAGCTGTATTATATCAACTGAAACAAATTTTTATCCTACACACACGGTACGACAAAGATTCGATCTCGAAAATCTCGATCCTATACTGTGAAACTGTGAATCCAGTAGTTGAAGATACTATTTTACTTTTCCTGGGTTTCTTGACCTTGGCCCTGAAATCCTGATTCAGTTAACGAGTTAAAGGTAATCAACCCGTCTGCTGTGTGACTTTAAATCTCTATTACTATTATAAGTACCTCGTTCTCGTTCGTTCATATTTTTCCAAGGCTCCCAGAAGACCAGCCACAGTCTAGTCTAAAGGGTTACAACTTCCAAGTTACAACTTTATAATAATAATAACCTTAAATAAAAATATACATCAATACAACATACAACCATGAAGAAATATTTTCAAAATGGCTATCATTTTAGTCTGTGGTCAGTGTCGAAACAAATTAAAAGTTCCAGACTATGTCAAAGAATCAGTACAACTTTCTGATTAAACTGAAAAAATTTCGCTAGCCATGCATTGCTGTGCACAGATACAGAGAGTGTGAAATACCTTTATTTAACTTAATCATTGCTATCCAACGTTTTACGTCCCCCGCTGCTGATATGCAATGGAAGAAAATGACGTGCTAAATGCGAACAATATTTTCGAAAGATCCCAACCTCGCTACGAAATATTAGATGTTGATGATGGTCGTGGCAATGTGGAACAAGTCATAGTTACAAATGATGCTTTTTACGGATTATCCCAAGAGCAGGAGAGTGAGGCGGATGAGATTGCAGCCTCAAGATACGGAAAGTACCGGCCACTTTTCAATGGAGCTATTGTACTTGGACCTCAGATTGGAAAAATTTTCATTTCTTTGTTGGGATTTGCGTGTCTTATGAGTATCTTAATATATTTGTGAGTTCTTGGAAATCAACTTTACCTTCTTATAAGTCACTTCTCATTCTCACTTCTTGAGCTCACTTTGATTTAAAATATGTTTGTACCTTACATATACATTAACATTAATAACAGTATTTACATTAGTAACATTTTATTTTCTCTACGTGTAAGGTACAATAATACAAAATCTGATGTACCTACAGATACCCAGTGATTTCTAGTGAGATTGGATGCTTAGTGTTTTACGCCGGATTAGTTCTCATTGGTGCATCTATTTTCTTTTTATTTTGGACAAGTTTTTCTGATCCTGGAGTTATACCACGAGGTAAATAATTAAATATTTCTCTTTTTGTACACATATACACTTAGTACAGTCTGCAAGTTTTCAAAAAATTATCTTCGTTTCAGATTTTAATTTGAGTCAATACTTGTACGAAATTCGAAGCAATAGTGTAACACCAGCAACGAGGCCCCGATGGTGCAGAAAGTGTCAATCTGCCAGACCTCCCAGATGTTACCATTGCCGTGAATGTGACATATGCATTCGTGAGTTACCTCCTTGAACCTCTTTACAAGCATCAATGAAGGTTGTCAGCATAATTTTTTAACTGATCCAAGACTTTCAGATCGTCAAGACATGCATCTTCTGGTGGGGGGAATTTGCGTGGGCTCATGTAATTTTCGTCAGTACTTTGCTTTCAATTTGGCTACGTCTCTCTTGTCCTTACATCTAGTTTGTGTGTCCGTTGTTCTGATAATTAAACGTGAGTAACTTTACCACATATGCATTAGCTGCCTAATAATGTTTTAAGTTTGTAATAATCATATTACAACATGCAATTTAATAATTATTAAAATGCGCAGTTGTACACAAGTATTCAGTGGAGAATGTTTTCCTCCGAGCAGACTTTAATTTTTCCTGCATTTTACTTTTCTTTGGAGTAACTGTATGCGCTTTTCCCCAGACAGGCTTTATAATGTTTATTTACAGACTGTATCTCTTGGGGAAAAACCGCACTGTCCGGGAAGAATATAGAGTAAGATTTGCTTTATTTGTATATTTATTTATTATTCTTGTATAACATTATGGAGATATGTAGCCTCATTAAAAATGATAATATTAATAATAATTGTATACTAATAGAATCATTAATTATAAATTCTGGTGCGTGCAGGCCTATTTACGTGGTAATGACTACAATCCCTTTGATAATGGAATCATCCTTAATGTGTGGGAATTCCTTGGGAAATCGGAGCGAAGTTATATGCGTACGTTAAACTTTATTCATCTATCACTAAACAAACTCATATCTCTCCTGTGTATAGAATGATTTATAATTTCTGTCCTTAATTGGTATATTGTGGTATGCTATTATCGTTGTACTAATTACCTTAAGTACTTTTTTGCATTAACTATAAATGCCCTGCAATGTAATAATAAAATTACTAAAAAGCAACATTGTCTAATGATAGAATTCTCTTAGGCAGGAAAAAGAACCAAGTGGATCCGCACCATGGTGTCCGTCATCGCTGGAGAGTAGCAGCTGGTCCGACACAGCGTGACAGTCGCATAATATATTGTGTTAGTTTAGATTAACCTTGATATTTAAACTGACCTGATTCTGTTAAATTCATGCAATTGGTTTTTCTTTAAAGTCGCCGTTGAACTATGTCGACCCCAATAGGATCGTCGGAGTAAGTTTCAAATGACAACCATATGTACAATTATGTGAAAACAATGCACTTAAAAATTACGGAAATAAAAAACCGAAATAATGGAAAACAGCATGTTCACAATTTTACAAAATGTAATAGGAACCGCAGTCGTACGTTGAGACGGAAAATATGCGACAAACCTTGAATGCACAGGCAAAGGTTAAGTCACACCTTTCTTTGCCGTTGTTAGAGAATGGAGGTAAACTTTCTCATATAGTATGGCTAAATTATCTCCAATGTTCCAATCTAATTCCAAAATTGCCCAGCAGAGTTACCTCTGATTGGTGGAACCAGATTCAGACTCTCTGTGCACCCAAAACCTTTGCAACTACTACAGCAGCAGATCAAGCAGTACCATCTATGCCAAGCAGTTCCAAAATGCGTCGCCAGTACGCGCAAGTTAAAAGACAGTAGTCACAGTTTAAGTGAAAGCTGCATATGTGAAGCATCGGATTCGTCGGATATAGTTCACCATGCTAGAGCTTTCCAAATACAGCAGATCATAGGTTGTGTTATTCGGAGGGACAGAATGGGACTAATTGACTTAGCTAGACGGATTGATGTTGCGGGTTTAATTGGTTTGTGGTATTAACTTGAACTATTTCCCGTAAACCGAGCTTCTCGAATTATAAAAAGACTGGTCAAGGTGAAGGGCTTATTGGTAAATGTACACAGGAATGGACCGCTTTGATCCGGACGACATCCAAATGATTGAACTCACAAACGGTCTTCCACTGATCACAGCTCGATCTCATGGACGGAGATTACCAGCTCTACCCGGTCAGGATAATCAAAACTTGCTTCCTGGACAAATTATTGCCCCACCCAGACGAAATACTAATGCGCTGGGGATTCCACAGATGGTTGCAGCAGGGCTCATGCCAACAATACGACGACAGCAGCAACAAGCAGCGGCAACTTTAGCGCTTTCTCGGCTACATCAGCATCATCAAAGTATTAATACAGTGAACCTGTCACCAACCACAATAAGAACAAACAGCCGAACTGGCAGTAATGTAGTTTATGTTCCCCCGCAAATCAACCGCCAGAGTATTTTTAGATACGATCATTATAATAGAAGACGATTTGCTTTATCTCGTCATAATGTAGCCAATACTTCCGTGGGATTACCAGTTCGTGCAAGTGTTAGACAAAATGATATTTTAAATGTAGTAGACTTGGGAATTTCTCAAGTTGAGAGAGAAACGCCTTCCATTACTTCCACGGAGAATTTAACAGTTGATATTTCCAACGACTACAGCTCAGCTCATCGATCCCAGCGCAGTAGTAATAATGGGACAAATAATCCTGTCTGCTTAATATTTGTTAACGATAATAATAATGAATCACAAACAGATAATGGAGGGAACTCAAATGGCTAACTAAAACAATAAAGCTAAACTTTTTGCATTATTTATATTTTAACTATAACATTCGTTACATTAAAATTAATGCAGCTCTACATGCAAGAATGAATTACTTTTTCAAGTTTCTCATTAGTCATAATGAATTAAAGGCTCTAAATCTAGTGGCATAATTTATTGTGACATTTTTAAGAACAATTGAAATGCTGTACAGTAGTATAAAATTCCATTTATCAAGATGCCAACGTAATAACTACGACTGAAACTTATTACGAAGTAATAACATTTTATTTACTAATATTATTATGACGACGTGTAAGACAATTAATGTAAGATGGCTGAGAAATCCGACTGATTTATTCGATTTAACGGCCACTGTTACTAGTAGAGGACTCAGGACCAGCTATGGTAACTCTGGCCTTTTGCTTCATTGCCTCCCGTAGAGTCATCTGCAATTTAAAATTTCATAATATTATTATTCATGTTCATAGGTTATGCTCTGCTCTTCAATAATTTTTGACAAATTTTACAATAAAAATTATTATGCTCACCTGCGCATTTCTAGCCTCCTTTCTGGAGTTACAGCAAAATTCAATTAATGCCACAATCATGGCGAGGACCAAACCGAGTATGAGAATATAAAATATCCCGGCAACACTTCCGAGTGACAATTCGTCATCTGAGGCCGTAGTCTCCTGCTAAAAAGGAACAATACAGCTGGTCAAAATAATGAAAAATGAGTGAAAGCGTTTTAAGCGGTTAACTATGCATCTGTTGTTAGTGTATATTGAAATGAAAACTAATGAAAATCGTTTCATCATCTCGGTGCTTAGTATTACTTTGTTGCTACTTCCACATTCGCTCCTCTCATTCCACCACTGCGCCTCCATTTTTGTTAGTGTGCCATCTTCTTTTAGCCGTAGCACTTCGAGGTTTATTAGTTGTCTGTACAAAATTAGAAATATTATGTATAACCTGTACTTTATTTGTTGATATCGTCGGTTAAACCAGCATAAGTGCTATTTTTTTCCAGCTAATTTGCAAAAGCGCTAGTTTATATTTGCTCACTATGCATAAGTGCTAATTTGCTCGCTTTTAAATAAACACAGTAATAATACATAACTATACCACAATTTTGTTATAATTATTTTTAAACGCTCACAAAGTTAAAAATACACACATATG
>JAQGAK010005339.1:0-10403 GCA_034696945.1 Lipothrix lubbocki | reverse complement strand
CCCGGGTATATTTCCCCAAAAGCACCGCACACACACCGATAAAAAATATATCGACAGAAAGAGCACTCACTGGGCTTTCCTCTGATACCACTTTTTGTGGGATTTTCTCACTTTATTGTTCGCTAAATAACAATCACTTTAGAGCTATAACAGGGCACGTCTTGTCTTATTAGACGCCGGGGCGGACTCAATTACAAATAATGTTCACAAACTGATGCGAAGTATTGCATGTTTGATTAACAAAGACGTTTTATGTACTTACATGTTTACAAAAACAGATTGGGAATTTCCAAACATGTGCGCTCCATTCCCCCATTTGGTGTCAAAGTTGGATCGTTTAAACTTTTGGAGAAAGAATCGACCCTTATTTACCTCCAATTTGTTTGATACAACATTAGGAGCTTGCTTGTGTCCATGAGTGTACATGCGCCGCCTGAATAATGTAGGTCCAATTATAATACTAATAGAAGAAACGTTTTTTCCTCGACAACGATTTTCTAACCATTTAACAAACGGCTGTGAATAATTTTTCCTGTTAGTTTTTTCAAACCACATTTCTTCGTGGCGCTTCGACTCACATAATATTAGCGATTGTTAATATTAAGATGTCAGTTGCTGTTAGGACAAGTGTGCACAATGCCAAAATAAGAATAATTACAATTGATGAACACAATGAAAACACGTTTAAACTATAACTAATGTATTTATGATTTGAGAGCTGTTGTTATTATGTCAACGATGCATGTAAATACATACATTGTATTAAAAATACTTTTCATGAACAGCAATACAATTGGTCTGAATATTTTTGATCAAATATTACGGAAATTCTAAAGGACAATAATGTATTGAATAAACATTTACGCTATTGCTTAGACGTATATAAATGGTAACTACTAAATACAATATAAAGAAAAACTACATATAAGTAATAAGAAAAGGGCCATCAACGAAATTTGATTTTGCTTCATGAGCAAAGAGATATACATATAAAGCAATTATGGCGCGTCGCAAATGTCGCTTTTGTGAAAATATTGTGATCACTAGTAATATTTAGGTTTTGGAGAAATTATCAAATCCATGTTGTTGAAATTTGTATTTTTTACAACAATATTAGCATCACTTGTTAAATTTAACTATGTTGTTTAAGTTACCCAAGGCCTCTTTCGCTGTGGTTGTATAGGTGTAATGTTTAAAACCGCCGTTTTGAGCACTCACAAAAATGTTTATCCACTTTTGCCGTAAATTTTATCACAAACATTTAGTACTGTAATTTTACCTAAATACGTTTTGTAACTTACGAATTATTGGTACTATTTTAACTGACTTTCTAATCTGGAGCCAAAAACAATCGCGGATAATATTTAGGACTAACAACAATTTTTTTTCTAACAACAAGCACTCTTATCAAAAACATTTTACATCATGTGAATCGTTGATTGTCAATTTATCCAACCTAACAACAGGAAACACAGCGGAGACGCTGATATTCCCAAGATATGAAATGATCCAACTAATAATAATCGGTACGACGGAAAATATCTCTAAATTACTATGTTTACGGCATATACAGAAGCAAAAATTGGTAATTGCAATAAATACAGAAAATTTATTGATTGCTAAGTAATTATTGATATAATATAATATATGATAGTAACTGAATACTATAAATTACTAAGTAGTATCTACAGTGAACAAATCTTGGAGTACACCAGTGTGCAAGTGTATACTTTGAAGTGAAAATGCCTCACGAATAAAAATGTAAGGATTGGTGGTTTCTTTTACGACAGAAGATTCGTCTTTGACTCAGATAACAAACTTGTACCAGGGGTAGGGATTTTTACTATCTTGGTCGATGAGCTACAGCGGTTTTATAACCTTTCCGTAGATTTAAAAATTTTAGACAATATTGAGAGAGTCCACCTTCCGAACGACTCCCTAACCTAACGGAATCAGCATGGGAATTGGCTGAGGGCAAAATGGATATTTTGTTATCATTGGGCATCACCTACGATCGTTATGAACTACTGGACTTCCCCAAATGCTTATACAATTTTCCGTTTGTATTTTATACACTGAATTCTCGTTATAAGAGAACGCTACAAATCACCAAGTTTAGTCTCTTATATAGAAATTCTCTTATAGAGAGAGCTAGTATGCATATAACTATAACTATACATACATGATACATATGCGGGCGCAAAGGATCTCTTACAGAGAGAGTTCTTTTATAAGGAGGTCTGTTATATTTATATCGAGAGTTCAGTGTACTGCGCGTCCCAGAAGTGTAATCCCTTGGAACACACTCTCACATCCATTTGATCGATCAGTATGGATTTTGATTATTGTGTTTATGACAACTATTGTCCCATTCCGTCACACAACATTTAAACAAGCCACATTTAAAAATTCGAAGAAATGGTTTGATGCATTGAGCCTAACATTATTACCATTGTTACAACAATGTCCACCAGTTCGTCCAAGGTTTGGTGTTGTCATTGTTGCCCCTTGGATGTTCGACTGCTTGATCCTCAGCACTTGTTACAATTCAAATTTGCTCTCCTTCATCACAGCAACGATTCCAGAGGATTTACCTGGAACGACAGAACAACTCGCAGCAGGAAATGATTTCGTTATTATTGCATTTTACATTGATGGAACATTGGAGCAGAAGTTATTGGACAAAAGTTTGGATCCAGCGCTTAAACGAATTGGTCAAATGGTGCGGAAAACGACAAATATTCACGACTGTTTGGAGTGTCTTTTTGAAGAAAAAGAACGCGTGCCTGGGATATTTATCGCTTGTTATTTCTAAAAATTTTACTTTGGTTAACGAATTTGTTCCACTAAGCGTTTCTAAATCCGTTTATAATTCCTGCATCAGAGCCGTATTTACAATGAATTCAAAATATCTAGATGATTTTCATTTTTTGCGTGACTCCGCTGTTCAAGGAGGGTTATTACACCGCTGGAGCACCATCACGGATGACTTTTTAAAGAGTCGCGGAAGGCAATGGTTGCTCGGAAATAATAAAACCGGAATTTTTAAGAGATTGCGTGTAGACTTTTGTGTATTAAATTTATTCGCCGACATAGGTCCAGAAATTACGGAATCTAAAATTTCAAAATCAGCGTGTGTCTCCCTGAAAATATTTTGTTCTTCCCTTGTTAAATTATGTGCCCCCATTATTATATTCCATGATATTGTAATATGTAAATTTTGATTTGTTTTATGTTCTGCAATTTGTCCTGAAATGTAATTTTGTGGCCTAACATAATGTTTTTTATATTGAAATGTAAAAATGCTCCTAACACATGGCTGATCATTTGGTGGGTGTTGATTAAAACTTCATTAAATTAAACTTGCGGTACAGCTTGTAGTTATTTATTTTGTAAATTGTTAAGAGTTAAATTTCTCTATTTTGAGCATTTTTCAAACATGTTTGACGTATTCACAAAAGTCGTCTTCATGCTTCCAAACATGACTCAATAAATAAATATTATAAACGACATCTTTATCGAAATTGGCATACATACATATTTTGTTTTCCAATATTTGGGAATTATCGTATAGTCCTAGTGAGTTTTTACTAAGTTAAATTTGCCTCTTGAACGAACAAAAATTTTATGAAATTTATACGAAATTAATGTAAAGAGACAATTTAGGTTAGTGGGATTAATTAACCTACAGAATTTATTGTCCATCTTCTGTATTAGTGATTATTACAATTACTTTAACAAATGGGAATGTTTTATCTGAACGAGTGCATAAATTATGTATAGATACGTCTGATAATAACGGTTTCGTGGGCAAACTAAGAAAACCTAAAGCAGACTTTTGTAACACAAGTATATTTAAGTACTTTTTTCCATAATTACGTAAATTAGCTCAGAGTAAACATATTACTTATGTAAGTAATTACATTAGCGTATCATTCGCTTTAGTTTTCCCGGAACAGATAACTGTGTGTTGGTTAGGTTATATTGGCTACATTAAACATTCATTTGATAACTAATTACCATGAATTCTATGTGTGTTTACAAATAGATCACAGTATTTATGGTTTAACTATGCCGTCTTGTCCTTCACTCAGTATAAAACACTTGGAAATAACCTTCATTTGTGAACCTAAAACTTTCATGATGAATAATTACACGTCTCAAATTTAATGGGAAAGAAAAATAATTGTGCGAATTGTATTAAATCACAATTTAGCTTTCGTAGTCAGAGGTCTCATTACTCAGAAAAATTTGACAAACGTTTGTTCACATTGTCAATTTCTACCTTATACTATATAATTTCCTTTGAATCTAACAATGCTGACGACGGTTGAGAACGCAAATAATATCCGCTTGGTGACATTCTTGGCAAAATGCTTTCTGCTGCCACTAGAAATTTGTACCCAAGACAGTCTTTGCACATTATCTTCACATTCGCAAAATGCTAATCTTGAAGCATTCAACAATTCTGGGATTTATGACAACAGCAATAAAATCAATAAACGTCACAAATGTTTTGCCATTTCCATGCAAATTTCGGGATGGCGAAGATTTTTGTATCTAATTCTTGTGGGATACTGTTGTATTTACAATGTTGTCATAAATTTCCGGCTGTTACTTCTTCTGTTTCACAAAGTGGAAATTTACAATTTATTCGTGCATGGTTTTTACTGCTGTACAGGATGGGCTCTCTTACCTTGGCTGTATCTCAGCTTTTTCAAGCATAGAGAATATACGTCGCTCATATTTAACGAAATTTCTGCTAGCATGGATGGTAATAAATTTTTACAAAACACATTTTACGCATTATTGCGCTTGTTACCTATCTCAAATTGTGCAAGTTTGTTTGTAAAATGTTAAAAACTATTTTAGTTATTATTTATATTTTGTTATATATATTGATGAATGTTGTTAGATAATCCGTCGAGAAATTGGAAAAATCTGAACAAACAAGAACTCATCGCAAAATATTTCTGGTTGCTTATGTCTTCATCAACAATAGCATTTATCTCATTTCAAAATTGGAACTTCACTGCAACTTATTCACTGCCATCTTTAATCCCGTATCATCTTAGATATACATCACTCATAGTTTTACTATGCTTGATGGATGCTACAAACATTGTTATGCTAATGACTGCTGCACACTTTATTGTTTTAATTCATTCCTTGATTTTTGAAATGGTATCTTCGGAGTTGAGGATTTTAACGAAAATCATCATTGATGTGCTAATAAAAACAAGGTTATATGTAAAGTTTTTTAAAAGATAAAATATATTTGTAATATTATTAAATTAGTTGACTTGTCGTTAATTACATTTTTCCTTGGACATTTTAGAAACTCGGATATAAAAAACAGCTTGAAGGATATTCGTCGACTTCAACTCGTAGTACAATTTTTCAATCAGTCTAATTCAACAATAATATTTTTACTGAAACTCGTATGCCTTACCTACGGAATATTTGGCGGATATGGTGCTCTCCGCTACTTTTCGTCTCGCCCGTTAACAAGAATTTTGTCCATCATCCTTGCTTGTGATAGTACGCTAGTTTTTGGGCTATTTTATGAAAAAGCGTTTGAAGTCCCAGAAAGGATAAAAACCATCAAGACTCTGCTGGATATAATTTTACTCCGCTGTAGATTTAAGCAGAAAAGATTTGAAATTTCCAAACATATGCGCTCAATTCCGCCATTTGGTTTCAAAGTTGGGTCGTTTAAGCTTTTAGAGAGAGAATCGACCCTTATTTACCTCCATTTTGTTTTATACAACATTGGGAGCTTGCTTGTGTCCACGAGTGTACATGCGCCACCTGAATGATGTCGTTGCGATAGTTATGCGTAGATAGACTGATCACGATTAGCAATAATTCTAAACCTTATAAAAATCTACTCGTTGGTACGTTTGAATAAAAACTAATATTATAATAAAACCCAATGATTGCACAATTACCATATATAATAAGTTTATGTTAAATAATACGCAAATAATTTACCAATGATATACAATCAGACTAGACAGCGAGTATAAATCGCCGTCCAATCATGTTAGACCGACATCTGCTTGAAAATGTTACCACTAATGTTCAAATGCAATGCGGAATAAGAAATTCAAATTCTAAGATATTTCTCTACCATTTGGTTCGAATCTCCAATCATGTCATCATTGATTTTCTTACTGGTGGTCTTGATGATTGCAATATCGATCAATAATTTCATATTATGTACCTGGTTTCTCATCCTTGCAACGAGTTTGAATATTTCCAGCAGAATATGAACAGCCTATTTCCTTCATGTTCCCAAGTCCTAAGCTCCGTAAAGTATAAAAGGAGCTTATTATTAAAATAGTTGTGTTCACAATTATTTTAATAATAAGCTCCTTTTCGGATTAATCATTTTATAAAAGCTCATTTTGATATTGTGTCTAAATCATCCAAGCTCATTTTTTGTTTGTCCGACGATATTTACATATCTTAAGGAAGATTCTCAATATTGAGAAACCACTACTTTAAGAACCATAATTGTCCCATTCGATTACCTGCTCTGAAGACGAACACAGTTGGTTAACCAAAACTTGATTAATTTAATCAATTTAAATTCAATAAATCGATTTAATGGAAGAATATTAAATTATCCGCTCGAGTTTATTCTTTCGAAGTTCAATATATCAAATATATATGCAAACAATGTACCGATTAGGCTTGTTGTAAATGTAATGCACGCGAATAAACGTTTTATATATCGTATGTACAAAATTGTTATGCTCACAGATTTAAACCAATTGAAAATTAAGTTCCAAACATTTTAAGAAACACGCAATAACAGAGACGTAAGATATCTCAATTTAATCTTTCAGCCGTAACACTTCATTTATTTGCGTACATCATGTACGCTACGTACGTAGTATGCGTTTTAATACATACATAGCTTCCATTTAATAACAACCATTCAGAAGGCTTTTGTTTCAAAAAGACAATAACATAGAAGCCAGCATGGACACGACAAAATTAACAACAAGTGGAGTGCAGTTCCTCGCAAACTTCCCCAGTATCCCATCTTGAAATGCAGCATCCGGCACTGAAGCCACTTGCTTCTTTAATAACTGCGACCGAAAATGTTGACGGATGGAAAACACATGCATCCTCTCCTTAATCTGCTGCACCTGATTGGCCAGCATGAAACCGTGATCATAAGCTATAATTACTGCCACAATGGTTTCGACTCCAATGATAAGATTTATAGTTGCCGTCAACGGGTGTTCTTGGTGATAGCGGATGACGAAATATAAACCCCACACACTACATAATAAACAGAAAGTTTTAATAGCAAATAGGACGTCGCACAGGCATATGTTGAACATTTGGGTTGCGAGTTGAAGTCGTCGGAGGAGGTTGTAGGCACGCGATAGTTTCCATTCGACGGTTCTAGCTGGTAGGCTGCCAAAATTAATCAAAAAATAGAGTAAAATTGAAGTAAATTTAAAATACGCAAAAATATAATTATTAGAAACATGTTGTACATATTTCTAAAGGACATTCGAATGCAACAAAAGCAATCTCATTTAATGAATACAAATTTTTAAGATTCTTACGTGAAAGATGCCGTCCCAATAGCAGCAACGTAGTGACATTTTTCAAATGTCGACAAAATTACGAATGGCACCAACGTAAAAACTGCGGAAGAATTTAGGAGTACTGTAGTTTCAAAGCAAGCGTACAGAATGTGAAGAGGAAGCGGCATCTGGCGTGAGTTAATCACAGACGTCACAAAGAAAGCTTTAGTCGGGTGGATACAGTAAAGGATGAAGTAGACGGGAAAAGATGCACAAACTAACACGTAGATGAAGATTACCAAATGTTCTTGGATGGAATAAGTGAGCCATCGGAAAGGCGGCTTATCGTTGTCTGGCGTATATGAAAATAATAAAAAAAATTTCATTATTTTATATTTTCCAGTTACATACTTCATTGCCAAATTTTTTCCCTTTAATTCAATATTTTAGTTTTTTCATATGTACAATGGAAGGCGGGAAAATTTGATTGCTATAAAGAAGTGTTCTTATATGGGTCAAAATTACGTGTACACCGGACTCTCGCTATAAAAGATCTCCATATAGGAGAACTCTCTATGTAAGAAATCTTTTGGGCCCACATATCATACATTGTTATATGCATACTAGCTCTCTCTATAAGAAAATTCCTAAGAGACTGATTTTGGTGATTTATAGCGTTCTTTTATAGCGAGAGTTCGGTGTACAATTATTTCCGGTGTGCAAAAACGACATCCGTTATGAGAAGTCTGCCCTTATAAAGAGCGCCGTTATACCAAATCTTCACTGTATTTAAAATACAAAATGAACCGTAGAAAGCAATTATTACTACATTAATATTACCACTAGAATTTCAAAATCTTATATTACCTGCTGGGTAGTACAGTTCATTGCAGAGCTTCACGAACAAGTAGGGTCGTTTGATAAACAATGACCAAGAAGCAAATGTCCCGACACCAAATCCACCAGTCCAGATAATATAAATGCTAGCATGACTAATATCGAAATGATCGAACCAGCAAATCATTGCAATTAACCTTCCACCAGCATAAATTACATGTAAAATAGCCAGTAAATACCAGCACTTCCAAATAAAGCGGTATTGCTTAATCTCCTGGCGGAAAAAACGCCCCGTGGATGGATTCACTTCCATGGGATACATATTTAGCCTGCACATTAAATGCATTAGCTTAAAATTCCAACGAACTTCGTGCAGTACTAACATTTTAAAAAATTATTGTTTGAGTGGTCACTAAATTTAATGCTGTGGATGTTACTGCTTATTTGAAAACAAATAAAACAAGGCCGTTCATGGGTACTTCCTTTTTACAGGTTTTATCTTCAAACTGAAGTTATTTGCTGGCAAGCTGCGTACGTAATTCCAACCGCCAAAAGGGCAACAGAGTCAGTCCGAAAGGCTAGCACGTTCCTTGTTTAATTAATTTCATTAAATGAACATTCAGGGCGGGCTCACTTGTCAATACTTTGTTGACTCCGATCAGCGATAATGTCTGAAATGCTTTTAAACTCCTGGAAGAATAATCCAACTCCATAATAAACATTTCATGTAATTTTTAGGTGTGCCGCCCAGCCAACCTTTTGTTGTATTAAATTGAACGTTAATTAAAGTGTTAATATCCTAGTAAAACATGCGTTGTTGACAGGTAGATATGTCTCCATGGTAGCTAAAATATAGGAACAACAACAGTTTCTAATAATTATTTTAACAGTTTTAAATTTAAAGGTAACTACACCGGACTCTCGCTATAAGAGATCTCCATATAAGAGAACTACACTGGACTCTCTCTATAAGGGACCTCTTTATAAGGGAACTCTCCTTATAGTAGCACACCTAATAAACCCGTTCCCTATGTTATTACATGAATTTCGTGTTCTCTATAAGGGATTTTCTTTATAGTGTCACTTTTGGGCTGATTTATAGTGTGTTCTTATAAAGAGAGTCCAATGTAATAGTCGATTTTATAAATAATGAATATATTTAAGGGGGACTTTCCTGGGCTCCACATCCCTACATGGGGAGTACCTCTAATAAAATTGGCGGGATTCGGAGGAGAAAACTACACTGGAAAGTTACATTTACACCAACGTTGAAAGTATATCATATGCTCTGACCCACTACAGACAAGGAACAATTAACCAATAAATGACAAACGCAAGCTCACGTCTCGTAACATATAATGGAGAATCCGCGACTCGAAGAGCACAAACAGGCCACGTGAGAAGAACAAAATGCCAAGAGTCTGCAATAGTTTGTCATTTTATGTGGCAAGAAAGTACTTCGTGGACAGAGAAAATTCAATTCAAGAAATTGTAATATTTCTAGAACGAAGAAGATTTCGAAGAAACATAAATAAATGTCTAGCCCATTAAACAATCAATGGATCAGTTGCAGTAATAGCAAACTGCAAGGAGTTTGTATGATGTTTTATGAGCTGATGTAATCTCTGTATTTACATCTCCGGATTATATTACAAATTAATTTGATATTGCCATTAAATTATCTAATTATCTAACCGAAATTTCATCCGGATGATGTATAGAACTGATCAAGAGACGAAGAATTCAATTTTGAATTGAAATAGTTTGTTGATAAATTTACAATGTAATGCAGTCCAAGAGCCCAAATAAAAATTCATTAATAATTACACTGGACTCTCGCTATAAAAGATCTCCATATAGGAGAACTCTCTTTGTAAGAGAGAGATCCTTTGGGCCCACATATTATACATAGTTATGTCTCAATTTAGTGTTCGTAGAGACAGGACATAGGAAAAGTTTGCTGTCTTATCTTATCGGCATTCTTTAGATCTTGATAAGTATTTCTATACAATTCTC
>JAQGAK010005338.1:0-10408 GCA_034696945.1 Lipothrix lubbocki | reverse complement strand
GGCTGTGTGCGCTTGGCTCCTTCCTTTTTGTGTGTATATTCCAGCTTTCCAAAAGAGATAGTTTTGAAGGTCACCTTTACGCACTTTGCTACTTGTTTGCTTGTTAATTTTTCACAAAAATCTGATTTTAATTAATTAGATTTAATTTTAATTGGAGCAAAAGTTTTATCAATCTTCGATTACGGTGTTATTAACTTCGTTTCCACCTATTGTCCAGTCTAATTCTCACTTTTTCACTGTCCCTAGTTTTTAAGATATTGTCACTTATTTTGGAGCGAATTTTTTTGCGTCCTGTATGTCTGCTTGCTAGTTTACTATATACAACATAATCATATGCAATAAATCTACAGTATTAATTTACATACCATGACAAGTGTGATTGTAAGTCCAACCATCATGAAAACGCTGTTTATGTAAGAGATAAGTGGCCTTATTCACCGTTCCCCTGCCACACACTTCACATTTGTATTTCCAGGCTCCGGTGTGCTTGTAGCGGTGGTAAACTAATTGACATTTACGAACGAAACCCTGAAAGATGAAGTATCGGACATTAGTGCAGCTTATCTTATTATATTTTATACCGACAACAAACTTTTAAAATGACTTTCAGCACTGTACTTGTTCGCTGAGTATCTAATTTTTTAAATTTAATTTCCCCACCTACATGGGAAAAGGTAATAATAAACAGTCACAAACCTCATCACAATCTTCACATTTAAATGGGTAAGGTTCTCCATGTGCTTGTGCTTTGTGCTTTACAGCAGAGTATTCCGTTGGAAACTTCTCACCGCAGATCTCACAAATTGTTTCCGGAACTCCGGTGTGCATACGCATTGTGTGTTTTTCCACATGCCCCCGCACTTGTGAAGAATAAGTGCAATACTGACAGATATGTATTTTCCGACGGGAGGGCAAGATCTCCTTCAATTCTGGAGCAAAACATATGTTTAAATAAAAATAACGAAGAAAAAGAGTACTAACATTAGGAATTATTTAAATTAATTTTCCAAGAACTAATTTTGAGATTATTTACCTTACTTAACTTTGATATTTGCATAATATTTAACTAAAGCGATTTAAAAAAATAATATGCGGAATATTATAATTAGTTATATAGTATATGTGTTCTTGGTTATTATTACTTAAATGAAATCGTTTGATATGTCGGTCCACACTCTCCAGATCCCGAAAACCCCTTGTACATTTTTTATTAGTTTTTGGATCCCGATAGCTGCACCGAGTGAACGTTTTCTCCATCTTCTTCTTAGACGCTTCGGGAGGAACTGGCTTGATTTCTGTCGCAACACATATTTTAAATAGAAATAATAAAAAAAGGGTAATAAAAATAATTGTTTAAAAACGAATACACAATATTTTAGTTAGTTATAGTAAATATGCTTTTGTTTATTACTTAAATGAAACCGTTTGATATGTCGGTCCACACTCTCCTGATCCCGAAAACCCGCTTTACATTTTAGTTTAGTTTCCGGATCCCTGAAACTGCACCGAACAAACTTCGTCTTCTTCTTATTAGATGTTTCGGGAGGAAGCGGTTTGATTTTGGCACGTTTTTGGTGTTCATTCATTCGACGCTTATTAATTCTCACTGGATTTGTAATCTTAGAAGAGTACTTTACAAGTTCCTCTTGACTAATTTTGCTGACCCGAACGAAACAGTCCTTTAGGGTAATATTTTCCGGGAGAGTAAATTTTGCACCCACGACAACTTCCGGTTTGGTGTCCACTTGAATAGCTTCTTGGTCAGTTCTATTAAGGATTGAATGTTCAGACAGCAAATCATTTCAGTGTAAATTTTAAAAAATTTCAATTTGGTAAATTTGTTACCCGCTTGTTTGATCAGCCTCAAAATTATACGAGTCTTCAAATGGGGCCGTCAATGGCGAAGCCGGTTCATCTGCGATAAAGAAATCTAAAACATCCGCATCCACTTGCGTCTCCACTTCAATTTCTGACGGTTCTAAACCCATTGCTGAAAATTGATAAAAATCGTGTAAAACAATTTGTTGTAAATTTTACCCATAATAATTTTAACATATTTTAAAAGCACAATATTTACATTTGTGTTATTTATACCTTCCATCAACTGCCTCCTTAGCTCTACAATTCCTTTGGTCTTCCCATTTTCTTCCGCCAGAGGATCAAGATTTGTACATTTTTGTAAATGCTGAATTAAAGTGTTTTTATGCCCGGCCAGCTTTACTTCAAATCCATTAATCCTACGGTAAAGGGAGACCATGGACCTCAGCAGGTCAACGCATTCGGGGCAAAATGGCATTTCGAAGAGTTGTGTTTGAAACCGGACACCTGGCAGCTTGAACATTTGAAGGAAGTATTTAATTTTCTGACCAAAATACCTAATTTCATCATTACTTCGAAATCGTATTAATTTCCAACAAAATATACATGGGCAAATCGTCCCTTTGGATTCTGTAAAGCTCGGATATACTAGACTCTCGTCTTCCATGTTTTTAGATTCATCCAATGCAAGAATGAAATATTAATATTGAGGAACGGAAATTTTTTCAGCTGCACAAAATTATTTTTATTTAGTTTTGCAAATTGTCTCTTTGGTTTTGATAAAGTTGGGATATGCTAAACTTTCCTCCTCCATGTTGGTTTGGATAGATTCGAAGTATGCAGATGAAATATTAACTAGGAATTAAAAATTTTCAGTTTTTGTACAATTTTATTTTGGAAAAGCTCATAAAAATTTTGAAAACTTCATGAGACAGATGGAAAATAATTGACATTTTATTTTGGAATGATATTGTTCATTCCCGCGGTCTGAGCAAGTATAACTAGAACACAATCGAATGCCCAGAAAGAATAAGAGCACCGAAACCGAAGGAAGTGACGAAGTGAGAAAAAAACAATAATATTTATCTGTATTTTTTTTAATCCACAAGCCGATTACTGTTGCGTTATTTTCTCCAGCCAATTAAATTGCATTTACCGGGAAAATGGTCCACTTTTTTTTTAGTTTACTTAATAAATTTTATTAATATCAAATAAATCCTGAGCGAACATATTATTAGAAGTTGGACATTTGATTTTGACATATTTGGGCATGCATAAAGGTTTATTGTCAGTGACGAACAGAAATCGCAGAACATTTGAAAATTTGTAAACCCCCCACATAATTAAAAAAATGGTAAGTAATCATCATGTTTTAGCTAATTTGAAAAATAAAAATAAATACAGCCAATAAGTATGAAATAGCTTTATATATTAAAAACTATTTAAAACTAAAACCTATTACATTAATTTTCTAGGGTTCCAGTCCAAAGAAGTGGATACGAATTTTAATATCATATTGGTACCCATCAGCAAGGCTGGAAAATTGGGCAAAATGAACAAAGCGAAATACAGTATTCCGAGCCGTGTAAATTGTTATGCTGAGTACATCGCAACATAACAGAAACGAAAGATTTGTTTGGAAGATCGCGAAAAATGCAACATGTGCAAAAAATGGCATCACATTGTAAAAAAACGGGAAACAATAAAATATTGTGCGAAATTTTAGGATCCGAAATCGGCTTACAATTTTTATCAAAAAATTCAATTTTAGATGCAAACAAAATTTTGTCCAATGATTTTTATCCATTTTTAAATCTCAAAATCTACTAATTGGAAATCCTATTTTAAACTGAGAAATAATCGATAATATGGTCAAATTTATTATAGAAAAAATTAAGAGAAAATTGTAAAATGATAGAAATACGCTCAAAATAATAAAATGTTGTGCTGAAACTGAGGTTCGAATAATATTTTATGTGTACAAAAGTGTCAGCCTTTGAGCCGTAACCCAAATTTTTTTAATGAATTTGATCAACTTTTGGCCCTGAACAGCTGCTGCACATTGGAAAAGCCTAAACTAAACTGTGAAACAGTCTTTAGAAAAATCAAATTTTAAACAAAATTAAGCAAAACGTTTGAAACGGTAGATAAAAAGCGCGATTGGGGTGAAAATAATGTACAAATCAGCCAGAGAAACATAAAGATTTGGCGTTCTATTTGCAAAAAAAATTGTGAGGCAAAAAATGTAAACGGATTCTAGCCCTGCTCATTAGGAAGACCTTCCTTGTTGGTAGTAATAGTGTGGCATGTGACCGTGTGGTTAGTCGTAGTAATTATTATAAAACAAATGTTCCAATTCTTTCATTTCCATCTACAGCATCGGTTTCTGGGGGACTAAAATTAAATGATGGGGAAGCTGTCGCTGTCGAATCTATGGAAGTATCTGGAGGATTATCTTCTACCACTGGTGAAATGTTTTTTTGTCTATTTCTTGCCTTAAACGGTCGTTTGCCAGGGCAGTGGGATTTCGTATGAGCCACTAGATATTTGCGGAGCTTGAATGAAGCACCGCACCTTAAAAATTTATGCAAACGAAGACGATATAAATACCAAAAATCGAAACATACAGTTTACATTTGGAGTGTATACATACAAAACTTCCCGAACATTTGGTAAAATTACAATATATAGGACCTTGAAAACTTACTCCTCGCAAAGAAAGGGCCTATCTTTGCTATGGACGCATTTCAAATGTTCTTTTAATGATGTATTTAATTTAAAAGCCTGCAAAATTAGAAATTCATTGGATGATAACCAGTTTGAAATAAAATAAAAAATACATTTTGTGAATCATGTAGATGAATAAATCCAAAACGATCCAGCATCACGAGGACTCACCTTGGTACAAAGATTACACTGATAAGGTCTCTCCACTACATGTCTTTTCAGATGTGCATTAAGCTGATAAAGTTCGTGGAATCTCTTACCACACACTGAAAATAAAATTATTATAATAGGCATTTTATTCTACAATTTATATTTTTCTTGTAGCTAGAGAGAAAAAATATTCCTCCGCAAAATAAATTTTCAATTTCATACAAAATGATGTAATGAATCTACTGTATTTACCAAATTACGTACCATGACAAGTATGATCGTTATTCCAACCATCATGAAAGCGCTGTTTGTGTAGGAGGTAAGTAGCTTTGTTTGGCAACCCCTTGCCACAAGTTTCACATTTGTATTTCCAGTCTCCAGTGTGATTGTAACGATGGTAAACTAATTGAGATTTACGTACGAAACCCTGAAAGATCAAGGAATTCAACTGATATCAGTGCAGTAAATCTTATATCGCATTATATTTTATACTGGCAAAATGATATTAAACATTTAAAATCCAAAGATTATTAGCATAATATTTTTTGTTGAGTGTCTTGGACTTGTTAATTTAACTTGCTTATTTGTTGGACAACAGTTAATAATAACCAGGCGCAAACCTCATCACAATCTTCACATTTAAAGGGGTAAGACTCTCCATGAGCTTGTACTTTATGCTTTATAGCAGCATACTCCGTTGGAAACTTCTCACCGCAGATCTCGCAAATTGTTTCCGGAACGCCGGTGTGCCTACGCATTGTGTGTTTCTCGATGTGCCGCCGAAATTTTGAAGTATAGCTACAATACTGACATGTATGTATTTTCCGCCGAGAAGGCACGACCACCTTCATTTCTGGTGCAAAACAAATTTATTAATAGAAATAGTCAAAAAGAGTAATAAAAATAATAATTTAAAGCGCTATTTTAAAAAGGAAAGTTCAGATAGTTATATAGTATGTTATGGCTTATTACTTAAATGAAATCGTTTGATATGTCGGTCCACACTCTCCAGATCCCGAAAACCCCTTGTACATTTTTTATTAGTTTCTGGATCCCTAAAACTGCACCGAACAATCGTCTTCCCCCGCTTCTTTTCAGGTTTTGCTTTCTCAGTTTTTGCAGGAGGAAGAGTTTTAACTTTAACACGCTTTTGATTTTTATTCCCTCTATCGAAGTTAATACTGACTGGTTCTGTAATCCTGGAAGAGTACTTTACAAGTTCCTCTTGACTAATTTTGCTGACCCGAACGGAACAGTCTTTTAAGAAAATATTTTCCGGGAGAGTAAATTTTACCCCCATGACAACTTCCGGTTTTGTGTCAACTTGACTAGCTTCTTGGTCAATTCTATGAAGAAATAAATGAAATCATTTCAGTGAAAATTTCAAAAAAAAACTCAATTTGCTAATTTGTTACCCGCTTGTTTGATCAGCTTCAAAATTATACGAGTCTTCAAATTGGACCGTCAATGGCGAAGCCGGTTCATCTGCGTTAAAGAAATCTAAAACATCCGCATCCACCTGCTTTTCCACTTCAATTTCTGACGGTTCTAAACCCATTGCTGAAAATTGCAAAAAATCGTGTGAAACAATTTGCATTAAATTTTACTACACAAAATAATTGTAACTTATTTTAAAAGCACAATAATTCCATTTACGCTAATTATATACCTTCCATCAACTGCCTCCTTAGCTGTACAATTCCTTTGATCTTCCCATTTTCTTCACCCAGAGGATCCAGATTTGTACATTTTTTTAAATGCTGAATTAAAGCATTTTTATGTCCAGCCAGTTTTACCTCGAATCCGATTATCCTACGGTAAAGGGAGACCATGGACCTTAGCAGGTCAACGCATTCAGGGCAAAACGGCATTTCAAAAAGTTGTGTTTGAAACCGGACACCTGGCAGCTTGAACATTTGAAGGAAGTATTTAATTTTCTGGCCGAAATACCTTATTTCATCATTACTTCGAAAGCGTATTAACTTCCAACAGAATATACATGGGCAAATTGTCTCTTTGGTTTCGATAAAGTTGGGATACGTCAAGCTTTCGTCTTCCATGTTTTCAGATTGTTCCGAAATGAGGATGAATTATTAAAGGGGAATGACTTTTTTTCTGCTAAACAAAATTAATTTTTGAGCAAGTTTATTTTCTTGTGGAAAAACTCATGAAAATTTTGAAGAGTTCATGGGAAAAGGCTTGCTGACAATAAGCTTGACATTTTATTTTTTTGATCGAGTATTTTTAAACAAGTGTATTCATTCCCGGCGCCAACCAAGTATAACTAGAAATCAGTAGAATGTCCATAAAATAGCAAAAACGGACTGCCACTGCCACGAATTGAGATTGAGTCGATTGAACGCAGAGATGAGATGATATTATGGTGGTAGTGTGATAGATCGAGTATTAGCAGAAAAGATAGATGTATGGTAGGTAGGTCGAATCATTTTGTTTCGTATTCGTACAAAATACCAATAAATATTTTATTACAAAATCTTCGTATTAATAAATGAATACAGCTGGTTGAGCTGGTATTTATTTCGACACACAAAAATAATAAATGAGATAATATAATTTATTATGATTTATGAATCTTAGAAAAATAAGTATATACATGTACGTATAAAAATATGTACTAACAACTTGTAGCTACTCGTAAATATTAAAAGTATAAAATTGCTTAAATGCAAATTACTGCAATTATACATTTTATTATTTTTCTATTCAGTCTCATAGCCCCAATACAATTGTACGCTGTCTGTCGGGTCGAACCCATGGAAGTATCTGCGGGGATATTATTAACCGCCGGTGTAACCTTTTTATATTTATTTCCTTGAAAATTTATACATACATAGTTCATTTAAAAAAATAAAATACGTAAAGCAAGTTTTAAGAAAGGGCCGGTCGCCGCTATGGGTGGTATTAAAGCGGCCTTAAAACATGCTATTGTCTTTATAAAAATATAGTAAAAGATATTTATTTTAACAATTATTTATAAGAATTAAGTTAATAGGTAAGTTTTGGATACTAGGCAAAGCGAGACTAGGGTATCCGAACACATAAAATTATACGGGCAATAAAATATCGCGCTTTTTTAAACTAACGGATGTAACGTTACGTCTCAAAATATTATCCGGGCCAAATAAACATTTCAGTCACCTGAAAATATCCGGGCATAAAAACATCCGGGCGTCATAAAAAAATTTCCCTTTTTGCTCTTCATATTATTTGTGACCCTGAAAAGGGCTGTTGGTTTATTATTCTCTTCCTTCCTCCCACTGACCCTAAAAGATGTAGACGGCGCATATGCCGGGCCATGTTGGAACGGCTGGAAATCACTGTGCCGCATATGGTGCACGCCTGCGGGTTGTGCGATTGCACGTGGTGCGCCTTCGAAGTTCGTGTCCTGAACCTTTTCAAACAAATAGGACATGTGAACTGATCAACGTGCTGATGCCGCCCCATCCTCATTTCTTGGTCACCCTTCCTGTCAGCGGCCGCAGCAGCCACCAAGAAAATATTTTGCGGGCCAATGACAACATTCGGTTCTGTGTCAGCTTGCATAGCTCCTTGGTAATTTCTACGAATAAACAAATATACAGGCTAAGTCATTTCAGAAAAAAATTTTAAATAAAGTTTTTCCATATTCAAAGAGTTTATTACCCGCTTGTTTCACCAGCCTCAAAATTATGTAACTCTTCAAGTTCAATTTTTACGCACATGACATTCGGCTTTGTTTCAACTTGCATAACTTCTTGCTCAATTCTGTGGACGAATAAATGTCGTCAAAATAATCTTTTTGAAATGTAAAACTAAAATGAATTTCTCAATATTTTTACCGGCATAGTTCATCTGCATCGAAATTACACGGCTCTTCAAATGGCAAGGTTAATGGCGAAGCAGATTCATCAGCGGTATAGAAGTCCAAACCACTCTCATCCATTTGCTTTTCCACTTTCAATTCTGACGTCTCTAAACCAATTGCTAAAAATGTAAAAAAGGTGTGTGTAGAAAATTTTTTTAATACACAAAAATATTTCACTTATTTATATTAGCAGCAATGTTTCTATATATGTTATTCATTATTCATACCTTCTACCGAATCACTAGGATCCCGAAAACTGTGCCGAACAATCGTATTCTCCCTCATCCTTTTAGATTTCTCCGGAGGATGTGGCTTGATTTTCCTACGATTCTGCTGTCTATTCACATGACGTTTATTATTTTTGGCAGGTTTTGAGGTAATATTGGAAGAGCCGTTCACAAGTGACTCTTGATTAATTTTGCCGACCCGAACGGAACAGTCTTTCAGGAAAATATTTTCCGGGAGAGTGAATTTTGCATCCACGACAACTTCCGGTTTGGTGTTTACTTGAATAGCTTCTTGGTCAGTTCTATTAAGGATTGAATTTACAGACAGCAAATCATTTCAGTGTAAATTTAAAAAAATCTCAATTTGGTAAATTTGTTACCCCCTCGTTTGATCAGCCTCAAAATTATACGAGTCTTCAAATGGGGCCGTCAATGGCGAAGCCGGTTCATCTGCGGTAAAGAAATCTAAAACATCCGCACCCACTTGCGTTTCCACTTCAATTTCTGACGGTTCTAAACCCATTGCTGAAAATTGAAAAAAAATCGTGTAAAACAATTTGCATTAAATTTTACTACACAAAATAATTGTAACTTATTTAAAAAGCACAACAATTTATTCCATTTATGCTAATTATATACCTTCCATCAACTGCCTCCTTAGCTCTACAATTCCTTTGATCTTCCCAGTTTCTTCAGCCAGAGGATCAAGATTTGTACATTTTTTTAAATGCTGAATTAAAGTGTTTTTATGTCCGGCCAGCTTTCCCTCGAATCCAAGAATCTTACGGTAAATGGAGATCATGGACCTCAACAGGTCAACGCATTCGGGGCAAAACGGCATGTCGAAGAGTTGCGTTTGAAACTGGACAACTGGCAGCTTGAAGATTTGGATGAAGTATTTAATTTTCTGACCGAAAAACCTAATTTCATCATTGCTTCGAAAGCGTATTAATTTCCAACAGAATATACATGGGCAAATGGTCCCTTTGGATTCTGTAAAGCTGGGATATACCAGACTTTCGGCTTCCATGTTTTTAGATTCACCCAATGCAAGAATGAAATATTAATATTGAAGAATTAAAATTCTTTCAGCTGCACAAAAATATTTTTATGTAGTTTTGTTTTATTCTTGAAAAACTAATGAAAATTGGGAAAACTTTATGACGAGGAAGAGACTGGAATAAATCCTAACATTCCTAACATTTTATTATGTTTGATCGTGTATAGATATTTTGGATTGGAACGATATTTTCATTCCCGGCGTCTGAACAAGTATATCTAGAAAGCCATCGAATACCCAGACAGGATAATAAATAGCAAATAGCAACGAAATACAAAACCGAAACAGAAACTTAATCGAGAAAAATAAAAATAGTTATCTTTATTTGTTGATTTTATTTAATTCACAATTTATATTTTTAAACATATTTTTCCAACTTTTTCTAAAATTAGCGGAAATTCAGGTGTTTTAAAAATATTTGGCCAAATGCCGTAGTGGCTGCCCAATATCAACTAAATGCGAACCAGTTAAGTATATTAGAAGGTTGGCTTGTTTTAGACATTTCATGACATATCGTCGGCGAAGGATCTTAAAGTACCAATTGCTATCCCTTCAACATAG
>JAQGAK010005337.1:0-10409 GCA_034696945.1 Lipothrix lubbocki | reverse complement strand
TTAATACAAAAATTAATACAAAAATTAATACAAAAATTAATACAAAAATTAATTCAAAAATTAATACAAAAATTAATTCAAAAATTAATTCAAAAATTAATTCAAAAATTAATACAAAAATTAAGTAATGTAATAACATTCATCGAAAAATTAATGTAAAAATGTAAGTGTGGAAATATGTACCGAAATACCAAATACCTAAGCACAAATATTATTGCAAAATTAAATACAAAAATTAAAACGAAAAGAAATGTCGAAATGTGTACAATAATTAACAAAAGAAAAGTAATGCTAAAAAACAAAATAACCTTATCATATAAATGCAAAAATAAATCAAGAAGATTGCAATGAAGTTTTTTTAGCAAAGCGGAACTTAGCTAATAAGTAGGGCTGGGAAATCGCGAAAAACACGATAAAGGTAAAATTTCATAAAAGAGTATTCCCAGTTGGGTAAATTGTTTTATTGGACATCCGAATACCCCAAATCGATTTGAAAATCGCGAAAAACGCGAATTGCGCGAAAAATTGTATAAAAACGCGAAAAACTGCGAAATATAAAAAATTTCTACGAAATACCGCGAAATTTGATGTCCAACAACTTTTTTTGAAAATTATTGCACAAAAACGGCAATTTAAGCTACAAAAATAAAATCCTAAATTGTTTTTATTTACTTTTGGCATTAAAAACTGCTCAAAATTGAAAATAACTCAAATCTTAATAATAAAAATTGTAAAAATGATATTTAAAACCGCAAAATGAAGTCAGAATAAACAGAAACTTGAAAAATTGGGAATAAAAATCGCAAAATACCGCGAAATTTCGTCATCCGTTTTGCGAAATACCGCGAAAAATTGACGGTAATTCTGCGAAATTTTTAGGGCCAAAAACGCGAAATGGTCCCAGCTCTACTAATAAGCATCCACAGTTTGCTGAAAAGCAATGTTGTTTAAGCCTTAAATATACACACGTACATACTTGTATCTGCCGTTGATTCGTTTTACAGCGTGTGGATTTGACCACAATTCACAGGAAATCTGTATAATTATTTAACCACAACCGGTCGTCGTTTTCTATCTTCAGTTGAATAAATCAATCCCCATACATTTACATACAGATTATAATTAGGACTTTGTGCTCTTTTCAGTCGTCCTAATAACAGGAATCAAGTCCCACTTATTTTCGTCCTTCTTGAAGATAAATTAAGAAATTAATTTATTTGCAGACTTTGAAGTGAATGTCGTATTTTTACTAAACAAGGTTCACTTAATTAATTTAGCCATGTATTTGCACCATAAAGTAAACTTTTTTATTTTATTTTTAACTCTGTTAATCCAAATTTCTCCCACACATTCCCACACTGATGATGTGGATTTGTATGACGATTACTACTCGGACAGCGAAGAAAACACAACGCAGCCGCATGTCGAAGTAGTCGAAGCAACAACGATTGACGGTATTTTAATATTTCATATCTATTTCAAATTGGTTTTAGGCTATTTTTAGTTGTCGTGTCGTCGGTGGAGATGCAAATTAAGTGATCTTCATTTGAGATAGCAAGATGTGATATCCCGTTTAAATTTCATTATAAACTGACAACGGAGGGAGCTTTTGTATCGAAAATGTCAAGTGAATTTCAATTGTAAATTATACACACGGGAGTTATCCATACGTTGGTCTTAAAAAGCTGGTGGATGTCCGACTTTGCAGCAAAGACTTACATGGCACATTTTGCATTTCCATCGACAATACTTTAACCTTTGAATTCGGCGTAAATAATAATTTTTTTAATCATTACTCTACCTCCAGAGAATTCTGAGTACGATTACGATGTGTCAACCAGGCCCAGCGCAACTTTAAATACAATTTTTACTGTACACGCTGTTACACCTGAAAACCCAACAATTAAAAAAATACCAACAGAAAAAACACCAAGACTTATTACAGCGATTATTGGTGCGTCAGAAAAAACAACGTCAGATATCCTTGGAAAAACAATTCTGACTACATCAACTGCAATTCCGACCTCAACCCAAAGATTTCCAACAAGCACAGCAACTGTACAAGTTTGGCCAACCCTAACTTTTTCGGCGTTAAAAACTACAGAAGCAACAATTCCAACTACTGGAGCTACAACAATTATTGGTGCAACAACAGCTGCAGGGAAGTATAATTTTATTAGAGAAACACAAATTGCATCCACTTCAGCTCCTACAATTTCAACTACATTGCAAGCAATTACAGAAACAACCACAGGAACAACCATTCCAACAACTACAGAAAGATCCTTTCCTGCATTAAAATTAATAACAATCCCAACTCCTACAATGATTACAAGAATTGGTGCAACAACTGCGGATACAACTTCAACAGACACTTATGCAGCAACTAGATTTATAATTCCAGCAACTAGATTTACAAATCCAGCAACTAGATTTACAATTTCAGCAACTACAGTAACTACAATTCCAGAAACTAAAGCAAGAGCCACTCCAGTAACCATAGCAACGAGAATTCCAGTAGCGACAGGAACGAGAATTCCAGAAACCGCAGCAAAAGCTACTCCAGTAACGATAGCAACGGGAATTCCAATTGCGACATCAACGAGAATTCCAGAAACTACACCCAGAGCCACTCCAAAAACTCAAGCAACGAGAATTCAAGTAACTACAGCGGGAACAACTCAAGTAACTACTCCAACAATAATTTCAGCACCAGCAACTATAACTATAACAACACAAAGAACTAGAGCAACAATAATTCCAAGACCTTCAACAGCTCCAGCAACTAGAAGTGTTACAACAGGTAGAACAACTATATCGTCAGTGTCAACAACAACACCGCCGCCATCTACAACAAGATTCATCGAAAAGCCTTTACCATCTACTAATCACATGGAAGCTTCAATCGCTGAAACGTCTGGGTTAAAGAAAAGTCAAGATTTAATCGAAGCAATTGCTGGTAAAAATTTAATACGCACAAAATCTAAACAACCTGAAGAATTTATTGTGCTGAAAGGGTTATATTTGTATATATTTAGCAGTTTTCAAACATCCCAGAGTGAGAATTTTCCAAACTGATAACCGAACCGGTATGTTTTCAATTTATGTATTACTAAAAAATAGGAAAATAAATTTAGAGCTACATAATTAAAAAGTTGTAAGATTCCACACTATTATTAAAAAGTATATTATTACAACAATCTATTTTATTTGTTAGTCTTCACAGATTTCGACATCACAAACTGCAGCGACAAATGTCATCACATATTTCCAGGGATCAAAGTAAAATCCGTAGAAACATTTGGCTCTTGTGTCCGTATATTTTCCTACACCAGATACGAAGGGAGATCACTGGCAATTTACCCCGGGAAAACACTGTCTGAACAAGAATTGCAAGGCGATTTTGGCGGAAAAGTTGGATCAATAGGAGCGTGCCTGTCGGAAGAATTTACTAGTGGTGTCGTCAATTCTTCTAATAGTTACATTGTTAAAAACTCTTCCAACCTCAAAACTTTCGTTCCGGATTTGGTCGAGTTTGCAAGCTTACGATTACATGGGAAAGCTGAATTTGTTAATAAAACAACAGCCTAAGGGAGTAAATATTTGCTTGGATACAAAGGCAGGCTTGAATTTCTAGCGGGAACAGTCAGTTATAAAATGCTGTCTAAGGGAAATTTAAATCAAAATGTGGTTAACTGCAATCGCTTACAAGAGTTTGACAGAAAACCGGACGATGTCATTGGGTTTGGGATTCCGGAATCGATCGGTGGAGAATGCTTATTTCGTAACATTTTTATACAAAGCCAGATGGGCAAGTTAAAGTGGGAAACAATTGCGAGTTCACATATTTTCTGTGTAAATGGGAGCTTAAAGGCGTATTTTTCATTGAATTTTGTGCACGAAAGTAGGAACAGCACTCGTCCGTATGCATTTTTCTACCACATTGAGTGTGGTGGGAATAACATTACCTATGGAAGGATAGCAAATTGAAGTAATATTAAATATTTTATATTTATATTACTGGATTTTATGATAAAATGATTTGTTATTTTTATTATTTACATGTTTCATTGTTTTAGATATTATTTATTTAATTCAAATATTTGCTATTTATCGTGGAATTTTGTTATTTATTTTATTATCTAATGCACCGATAGCCAAATTGTTTATTGATACATGTAATTTAATTCTGGTTGTATATTCCCAAAAGTATGTAGTACACTTGTTATAGTAATAAAAGCTGAAAAATAACACTAAAACATTCACCGGTTTGCTTTGACAGGAATAAGTAAATTGGCACGATGATATGTATTACACAATTGTAAACGAAACAAGAAATTATAAAAAACTCTTGTCGGCTTTGTGGTTAAGAACAGATATGCAGGCATATTAATCAGGATATATATTTCCACAGCTGCTAGAAACTCTGACTTGCGGTGACTAAATCACAGCAAACTATATACTTGCAGGTATAAGCATTTTTAATTTGATTAATTAATTTGCAAAAATTTATAAAACATGTGAACAAAAACTAACAGTTAGTCATTCAACAGTTAGTACTCGCAAAAACGAACTTTTTTATAATGATGGAAACCCTTGTAACGGCAGTTTTTTGTTCACTTATAAATTTTATGAATTTTGCACATTTATAAGAGAACTCCTCAGTCAAACTTTACAGCTGCAGTTAATGCTTTCCAAAGGCATATACATATGTAAACTCCCTATGTATTGCTATATATTACCAGCTTATATTAAATAACTGCTTGGATTTGAGTAGGGAAACTTTCAGCCAATGAGATAATGTTGATAAACGTCGTAGGCCACTTTGTTGAGATTTGTTTACGATGTTTCTCTAACAGAACGCATTTAAAGTATGTAATCATGGGTGTGTTAATTTCTTATATTTAATATTTGTTTTTAATTGTAATTTATTTATACTAAAAGCGCTAAAACATTTACTTTTAAATATATAATAATTTACTTTCTTCATTGTTATTTCAAAAATAAAAACTAATTTCCAGATTATCTCATTAAACGTTGTGCAATGTGCGAATAAGCAGGTTGCTACTTTTTGTTGAATTGAACTTTAAGGTTATAGTTGGCTCACGTTTGTACATGTACGTATGTGAGAATCTTCACAGATGCAATATTAAAAAACATAATCGCAATTATTCTTGTTGGAGTTGGGCGTGTACCGGCGATGTAGATCTTGAGGTGGTTGCCGGTGGAGATCCCGGTCCGTTTGAGGACCATCCAACATGCTGTATTTTGCTGCCTTTAGTGCAATTTTTTCCTCAAAGTCAACGAAATTGAGCGTGAAATATACGTGTTTTGACCTACCGACCGCCTCAATGACGCGCTTTGAGAAAGAAATTGAAGAGGGTTACAATAGAATAAATTAGAAAAAAGCAGTAACTTAGGAGCATAGCTAGTAAAAGAAAAGCGAAACGCTGGGATATCGGAACAGAAAAAGCGTGTTTTATGTTTTCGGATTCATACACTTACCTCGTCGCGAAATCCGCTTTAATGTAAGGTAGGGTATTACGTAGCTTCGTATTGAATGCAAGAGTGGGGTTGAGCTTCATCGTTCATATATTTGATAGGCTGTGGTGGAATAATGGTTCTATCCAGCAGGTTTACACCTCTCTCCTTTTTGTGCAATAAATGTATATAAAGCTACTCCGTGTTTGTTCAGTTCTATGAGTACAAGCATCAGATTTAGGTACATTACCATAGATAAACCACGTTGCGTGTACTCAATAAAGTTTCAGGTATTTCCACAAAATCAGTTTTGAAAATCATGAACCAATGGATAAAAAACCAGTTTTTGTATATAAATATTCTGCATCGTATGTATGTAAAACACGACCATATAAATTCGCAAAACACATGCTGCACATTGTGACTTGTTTGCTATACCCTGCGACTTGATTGTTTATCCTCTTACTGATTTATTCAGCTCAGAGGATTTTTATTATTTAGTATTTGTCGTATTTTAATATATATTTCAACTGGATCAAGAATTCTATGGATCCAGAACTCGCCACTACTTTTGCCAGTTAAGGAATATATGGATTTTGGAAAAATAACGCATTACAACGGATTTGCCTGACAACGTTTGGTATCAGAGCTCAGTTTTAATTATTAAAACCTTACAATCTTTCTCTTGGACTAATTTCGTTTTCAGTCCTAGTTTTAATCGAATGTTAATTTCTAGTTGAAATTTAGTAGACATTGAAATCGGCGTTAATAAATTATTTTAAGAGTGCAGGTAAGCTATAACTCTGATGCATTGGGCTTGTTTGCTATTACACAACTGATCCAAAATTGTTCAGGAGGTATATATATGTCACAACTTAAGGCTGAAAAAAACGTGATCGCACCGAATATTTAAAGTTTAGTTCTGCAGGTTTAGAGCAAAAAGTAAATACGCATACATTTTCATTAATTACTGCTTTTTTGTATGCGGACTCTAAATATTGATCTGCTTGGCAACATAATTAAATAGACTTCTATAACGCGGCTAATCAAAAACAATATTTTGGTGTTTGAATGTTTTGTTAGGATATTTGTAACAAAAAGTTTTGCAAAATTTAAACAACGCTTGCTAGTTTGTGATGACTAGATGTTACTACATATGATGTGATAATTTCATTATTTTCCCGTTCACGAATTTTGTCAGCCTTGTCGTCGGCTGTAATTAAACATTTTGTTGTTACCCATTTATCAAACGGTGGGATTCTGTGTAAACGTAATTGACCTTTTGGGCAGTTTATCGAGCAGTTTAAAACGATTCATAGTGTGGATAGCTGAGCACGATACTCCGAAATCAGTCAGAACTGTGACAATAATATTTAAATGATGGGGTAACTGACCATTTATTTCTTCTGTTTTGAGCTTTTTAGATGAGAGCTTAACTTGGACTGAGTCAAATTATTACACGAATTGAAATGTTTTAAATATTTTTATTAAGGTTGTTAACTTTGACACCGAACAAAGTTAATAGACAAATATATCATCATTTTACAGAATATAAAATATTGCGCAAACTCAATATAGCAATATGTGCATAAACTTAACAATGCTTACTCTAACTCTAACTTTGCATTTTACAGGTTCAGGTTAAACATATGTTGGCCAAAAAAGCAAAAATTAATTCCCTTAAACTAAAATTGTTCCCAAATGTTCAAAAAAAATTGTTCCAACTAAACATTTAACGATTTCAAAATTTTCGATTTGGCTTTTTAATTAATTATAATTGATTCGGCACTCCGTTCGGGACTAAATCGCCGTTGTCTTCCATAAATCAATGTCATAGGATTTCAAGTTTTTTCCTTAAATGTCATGTCGATGAAAATCGAGTTTAATCCGTTGAAATTGAAAATATAAATATTCATCTTTTGGAATCGCAAGAAACTAGGGTTCGTCAAAAGGAATCTTATAGGCGATATATACAGTAAGATAATTAGCGGGAAAAGCCGAACGGAAAATATACATATTCGATGTCGCTTTTGCAGCAGTGGAAACAGCTGAATTACAAACTTTTCACTAATCAAAATCTACTGATACATCATAAACTGTTATAGCTAATGATTCTGATATCGCTGCAAAATATTTTTAAATTTCCTTAATGACGCTGACAATCGCGCATAACTCCGTTATCATCCTTATAAACTAATGTATCTGAAAATTGTTTTATTTTTACTTGTAACTGTCCCATAGAATATCAACACTTAGATTCTTAGATCCATCTTTTTTCAGACCGGTTCGGTCTGAAAGCCTGATAGACATAACAAAGCTGCAGTAACTAATTGACCCTGACTCTGCTACTGTCTAAGTCAATTGTCTACGTCATAATTTAATCTTTGCGAGGGATGGGGAAGATACTTTACCACGCCTTTCGGTCAAAGTCATAATTACTTTCATTGTTTTCCCCCATAAATGTTGCGAGAACTACTCGCAAGACGGTTACCTGCATTCGTTTTAGTATTATAGTCATAGTATAGTGTATACATTTTTAGCTTTTAATCATAAGTCAGGTTTTTATTCTTTTTTCTTATCGTCGAGAGACAGTGTACGCAAAAAACTCTCTACAATTGTATACTCATTAATTTTTTGATTTGTAGTACTCAACTTGTTTTGCACGTAACAATATGTATCTATCTTTGATTGGACTGACTGTTCATAATGGCCGGAATTATTGTGCATCATAACTACATATACCCGCAATTTTGACATTTATAAGAGCAGTTCTTTATAACGGTCAAATTTTGCCGCTTTGTATAAGGTGCCATTATAAAGAGTTCCTAATGTACATACGTGCGAAAATTTTTCTTCGTTTCATAAAAGGTCACAGACTTTCCAAAGCTGAATAAATAAATGCGGATTGGAATAACAAAGTAATAAAATGCTCGGTAAACTAAAAACTCTTTACGCTGCTAAATGATAATAATATTGATATTTATTTTTATCCCAGGTATGCAAAGTATACATACTTGAAAAAAGTATAAATGCTAAAAATATTCATTTTAACAAAAATGGCACTGACAACAGCCACGAAAGTATAAGCTCCAATGTTTTCAATAAAAACAGAACTGCATATGGATTTCATGGAAAAATTGTTTTTGTATAGAAAAATATTTTCTGTATAGGCAACTATTAATTATTGTGGACAGAAAAATATGGGACGCAGCACACCTAATTTTTTTATTCCCACCCAATTTGACAGATTGGTGAAACAATTTTTGATCACAACATTTAATCTCCTGGCGATTTTCATGTTGTGGCTCGTGTAGATTTGATTAATCCGCCGACAAAATATTTTTTACATGTAAACAGCACTATGTACATACCATTTGATCCGACGGATTTAGACGAAGATGTGAATAAAGAATTAATCGTCCATCAAAATAGTATCGTTTGCCTGATCGCAGGTAATTTCAAGATTTTAGAAACAATTTCAAATTTACTAGAATTTTAATTTTTTAAAAACAATAATATAATATATTAAAAACAAATATAAACAATTATAAACAATAATAATATTATTTATTAATAATAATAACAATATTATTAACCCATAAAATAATAATATTATTCTAATTAACGAAATTGTTTTAATTTTATTATAAGTGTCCACCTTCCTCATCGGAATAATCCTCTGCATCGGCCTCCTCACATGGATGTACCGGAAAGTACGGATTTACGAAAGAGGGAAAATAATGAGTGACATCGAAAAAGGAATTTCACCAAAAAAAGACAAATCCGGTGATAAAACGAATAAAAATACTACTGTGGTACAGATTCAAAATCAATCATTTAATGTATTTATTTTCCACACCTGCGTGGTTGCCATTTACCGAATGTTTTTACTTTCCAAATTAGCTGAATTTTGTTGGAATATTTATAATAAGCCAAAGAATTATTCCAAATTTTAGTTTTGATAATAAAATCAATAATAATATATAAAAATCAATAAAGTCACTTCAGAAATTGTGTAGTCAAATTATTTTGTAAGTTTTGTGTGTAAGTTTTAATGTTCAAATTTTCTATTGAATAGTTTCACATATATAAAATTGAAAATATATAGCAAACGCTTTGTAATAAATGACACGCAAAAATTGATAGTTAATAAAACACCCTGTGGCGTAATCATTATTAGCCAATTTTTTTTACAACTTTTGCAGCTCCATTTAGCAAACACAGGCTGAACAAATAGCATATTGTTCCATGGATTGTTCAACCTAATTACTTTTTGCAAGAGGGATTGTTTCCTATATGGGAAAGTATTTTTACGGAAGTATTACAGTTCTTATTTAATTGAAATTAAAAAAAACAAATACATAAAAATATTCATTCATTTAGATTTTGAACTGCATGAATTGCATTTGTGAAAAACAGATTTTAATTCTACGAATACAACAATGAGGCTTTCAAATAAAAAATTAGAAAACATTTTAGAAATATTATTTATTACAATCAATATTGTGAATTCCAATTCAATAGATCCACTAAAAGGAAGTGCAAATGCAGTGCCTCCAACAATTGTAATTATTTCCTTTGACGGTTTCCGCTATGATTTTTTGGAAAAAATTGTTAGTGATGGGAATTTGTCTACCTTGCATTTATTAAGTGAATCCGGTGTTCGCGCCCCATTTTTGCGAAATCAGTTTCCGACCAAAACTTTTTCAAATCATCAGTCCATAGCTACAGGATTATTTGTTGAGAGTCATGGAGTTGTTCATAATAATTTTTTCGATCCGGAACTAAATAGGAGTTTGGGGGTCAAAGACGAGGAATTTTGGAATTTTAGAGATGACGTGTTGCCTTTATGGGTAATTGTATTATTTTTTGTATTAATTTTTGTATTAATTTTTGTATTAATTTTTGTATTAATTTTTGTATTAATT